>JAOUQU010419966.1:0-10833 GCA_028566735.1 Ammoglanis amapaensis
AACAAACAATCGCACACACACTCATTCACAAACACTATTGCTAAAGGAGGTAGGAGAGTAGGGAGAGTGAGGGAGACACTAAAGAAACTTAATCTAGAACGCACTCAAACACACTCACCCGACGGAGAACAAACAGAGAATAATGGATAGGTTTTCACGCTAAATGTCTGGCCAGGTCACATGTTTTTATATTCCATGTCATACGAACATTGTGTGAAAGTAAACATGGCTAGTTTGCTGTTATGGCATTTGTACAGGATCAATACTGCACCAATGGAGATGTCCCTGCCTTCTCAATAAATTACTATCAGAAGCTAACATGATAAACAATAAACGTAACTTCTTACAAAGAGAGCATACATACGTTATAAGTTACATAAGTGCATGACAAAGGCTGATTGGTAAAGACATAAAGATCATTTTTTTAAGACGGCCCCGGTGAGGTCAGCTGCCAGTTGTGAGGTCACAACTGCTTCGTCCATTCTTTAATTTTTATTTATTTCTCACTTTTTAGTTGGTTGTATTTTTTTTACTCTTCACCACAGCCCATATCAGCTAAAAAAGAAATACTCACATTTCTATTAATTTACAAGTCACTAACTTTTTGCTGAATTTGCTGGTACATATACTATACACTCATATTACAAAATTACACATATACACATACTTAAAAATACATGCATGGCTTATGTATGTCTTACACATGGTTGCTAATTCGTATTCATGGATTGTGGAAAAAACCTTTACATTCTCCCAGTCTCTCTGTCTGCTTACCAGACGATAACAAAGAAAAATTCATCTGCATGTTCTATTGTATTCCAATCGATCCAGTTTAGTGCTGTAGTCCACTATCAGCGATTATTGTTATGACACCAGTATTCCAGGTGTAAATTTTTTTCCATTGAAAGTCCTCTCATCTTTGTTGGCGATAAGGCCAATCACGACCATGTCATCAGCATATTTGACAATTGTATTAGCGTTGGCAATGGCTATGTAGTCATATATGTACAATGAGTAGAGTAGGGGACTCAGGACACAGTCTTGTCAACCCTTACAGAACTTTTGTGTAGTTTCAATTAATATGGATGCATGCCTAACAAGCTTCTGACTCCTGGTGGATCCTGGTACTCAAGAGTTTCTACTTACTCCGACAGCCCAGACAGAAAAATCCAGCCATGAAGAATGGAACCACCGGTTATATCAGGACCCAGGAGGACCCTGTCTGGGACCCATTCGACCCCACTGTGTCGTGCCTCCAGTCTGAGCAGCTTTGGCAGGTGCTTACTGAGGGTAGTTGCTTTTTAGCTAAGCTGCTTGCCATAGTTTCTCGTCTGAACTGGTTAGAAACTCCGGTGTCCAGTACATCGGGTCTGCCCGAGGCCCCCACAGAAGCTGATTCCAGGGACTCAGAGTCCACTCTGTCGGTGACTGTTTCAGAGACGTCCGAGGGAGGAAGTTGGGTTCAATCACATGACTTGTCAGATTGTCCAGACCATGTCAGGATACCCTTGTGTCATCAGAAGTCATCTCATAGTCTGCTGGGCACAAGTTGGGGAATCATCTGGGGTACCTGATCCAGACTCGGAGTTTGTTTGTACTGCTGCATACCTGCTCACTTTATAAGAATGTGCTCAGTTTGACCTGCTGGGAGCTACACCTGCGACTGCTGGGACCAGGAGGAAATGACCCAGTAAGGGTCAGGTATGTCATTTCGAATCTTCCTTGGTTCCAATGAAGTTTGTTTGCCTCCTATGACTATTTCAAGGAATAACTTATCTGGGTGATGCCCTCCTGATTTGTTTTTCTTTGCACAACTTTAAAACTCCTAGAATTTCCCCTTCCCATGCTTTTGATGTAAATGAAATCTGTTCTCATTCCCAGAGGTGCAATGACTACATTTTTTAAATTTCCAAGATTCTTTTTCTATTCTTTTTCTGTTTTTGATTGCACTTATTGCACATGTGCGAGGGCGAGTTAATTGTGTCTTTTCAAATCTGTTATGCATAAGTAAAAAAAATTTAGTTAAGCCCGTGTTTTTTCTTCAAATTAATTCTTCGTTCTCGGGGCTAGAAATTTGGTAATTTTGATTTTTTTCTCTTTTTTTTCGGTTCAGGTTGGAAGTGCAAGCACCTCCAATTAGTTTGGTATGTTACCCAGTTAAAGATCTATCTTACAATATTAATCCATAAATATTATAAATCTTGAAATATTAAGATTATTATTTTAAACACAGCATAGCCCTCCACCTCTAGCCACCCCTGTGCTTACCTATACTTGCTTTTTTGGTTATTTAGATTGCTTTTTTTAGGTTTAGGGTTGGTAGGTGTGAGATCTCCAAGCGCGGCATTCTCCCGAGTAAGCATCTTATGTGGATGTTTTGTTAGTTACATTCAAGAAGGCACTGTTGAATTCTGGAACTTTTGTGTAATTTTGATAAATGTGGCTATATGCCTAAGTCAGAGGCTTGTTATGCATACAGCCGTGTTTATTGAAACAATTGCAAATTAGGAAATACCTTTTTACATTTTACATAGAATGCAATTTCTGGTGATGAATTAATTAAGACACCCCTACATATGCTTCCACTTAAAATAAATAAGATCACACAAAGGCGTATCACATCAGGTGCACATAATCAGAACATCATTATTCAGCATTCATTTGAATGAGGCTTGACCTATCGAAACCTCAGAAAGTTTTGTGTGTCCCTGACTGTTAAAGTGAGCGTGAGAACCATGGTAAGACCCTCAAAAAGAAGGCTTTGGCTGCTTATGAGCATGGATTTAAGAAGGTCTGGTAATCCAGGCAAATTTACCACAGAGTAGATTTTTTATTTAAAAGTCCAGATCTTAATCGGATTAAAATGCTGTGGAATTACTTAAAATAGGCTGTACATACAAAAAAGTCCTCAAACATCTCACAGCAGAAAAAAATCATTCAGACTTTCTTCAGATTCTTATCTTTCTCAGGGTGTCCAAACTTTTCATAAATTATAAGATACAGTACATTGAAATCTGCCAAATCTCCTCTAATTTCAATTTGGCTTAGAGACATTTTACAGACTCTAAAAATGGAGAAGATCATGGCTACCTCTAAAGGCCGGGTTAGCCGATTTAATAACAAATGGCGCCCGTTCTTATTATACATTTCTTCTTTGTCCTCTCTGCCTACGGATTGAGCACCTATCCCCCCTTTTTTATTATTATTGTTTATTTTTTTAATTGTTTTATTTTTAATTGTTTTGAATATTTATGTATTTTATGTATTTATCTGTTTATCTTTTGTTTGTGTGGGGGGTTTTTTTTGTGTGTGTTTGTGCTTCGTTGTCTCATTTTTGTTGTTGTTAAAAAGAAAAAAAAATTAGACACTGCTATCATTTGCACTGTTTTTGTATTTTCTATTTAATGTTACTGTGTGTCTTAATAAAAATATATTTAAAAAAAACAAAAAAAAAACATTTTATTAACCACTTTGAACCAAAATATGTTGATCATCTAAATATAAAGACTAAAAGAACTTTTAATTACATATTTCTACAACGTTTTTATATGCAGCTGCTTTAATATACATTAACATGGTTTCCTTAAACAAAACTGACACGCATTAGTCTTGAAAATGTTGGAAATAATAAACAAACACAACTAAACAATCCACGCACATAAACCCAGACGTAAACAGGCTTAAATGCCTCCGGTAAGCCACGCCCACACTTGGCTATAAGATTAAAACTAATACAAGCGAGAAAGTAGGCGGTTCTCTACTAATCGTTTACGTTTACTTTCCATATACTGTTTTTTAAAATGCTAATATGCGACGTGGGCAAATTGTTCTGTTCTGTACCAAATTAATAAACTTTGCATACATTTGTTCAATATTTGTTAGAATATAATGATACAGCAATAACACCTAATACAAAATGATTGACAGCTCTGTACAGTAAACTGTTATCCTGTCAATTCCGCTATGCTAACAAACGACGCTTGAAACTACAAGGTTTGCTTAAACGTTCCCAGTAAAACGGCTTCTCAGGGGCTTCACACCGCTTTATAACGCACTAAACTGAGGTACCTAAAATGCAGCGAAAATATATAAATCTATAATAACTAAATATAACTAAATTAAGCGTAATTACCTGAGGTGTCTCCATGAAAATACTCTGTCTGAACTTCCCCCGGCGCAGCTCCATCTCCAGGGCTGAGCCGCGAGCTATAGTCGCTCTCGCCGTCCGGGTCCGACAAAACATTTTTACCACAAAACAGGACAAAACCTCCTCAAATCAGCCCCCAAACCGCCGTCCCCCGAGAAAACGAGCTTCCTTCACTCTCCCTTGTAATGTTTTAGCAGTTTGGGCTTTAAGGATTAAGAAAGCAGGCTGGACGCTGTTGTGGTTGTGAAGTGCTGGCATGAAAAACCCTGTGATGACAAGACTTCAGGACTGAGATTATTCTTTCAGAACTGTTGTACCGACCCCTGCTGGTGAGGTTAAAGAACGCATATCAGCTCCTGACCTGCCAACTTTCAAACTTTCCAACCCACATATTTAAGCTAACGGGATAGTCATTATATCGTCGTCTCTCCCCAGACTAAAACGAAGTTAAAACTATTTTGCTTTTCAAAAATTGTCCGTAGGTTTATAAAAGTTTCTGTTTTACAATCGTCCTAAGGTTGCCGTTATACACACTTGAAAGGGTGCACACTGTAATGAGGATTAAAAATCTATTTTAAATGAACATTTTACATCTTCAAAGCATAAACTAGTCGACAAATGCAACCATTTAACTGTAAGATGGATATATTACCACAAAATATGCTAATTTAAAGCCTGAGGTGTATCTGATTGACCACTTTGATTGAAAAAATCTTGCAGATGGCTGTTACGGGGTTAACACATTATAGAAACTCAGGTACTACTAGGCACTACAAAATACAATAATATGTTTCTTATCCACACTAAATGGGAGCCGTGCCTTGTTCTTACTGATTTTCCATTCTTTTTTAGTAGTTTTCTTATCTTGTTTTAAATCCTTGTACCCCTCCGGCCTCACATGATTGATATTCAGTACAACGCCTTATATTTCAAAATGATCTAGATCTAGATAAATATTTTGTTTAGCACATCTGACATAAATCACATTTTTACCTTTAACACACCTACTAATTAACCACTTTAAACTTAACATAACAAGACATCTATTTAAAGACTTATTCAAATTAACCCCAAATTTCTATTTTCCCAGAGATCTAAAACACCTGATCCAGTTTATATAAGGGTTTAAGACCTTGAATGTTAAGGGTAAAGAAAGCCTAAAATTCTGAAAAGCAATTGGCTTATGAGTTGAGAATCCCAAGAATAGACAAAGACCAGTCTATCTCACTAGCAAATGTGTTCTTGATCCCTAGCTTATATGATACCCGATAACCGAAGCACTCCATCCGTAGGAATGTATGAAATAAGAAACCAATGAATCATCGATCAATGAGCTAAGAAAGCTCTAAGGACTCACTGAAATATATTTTTGATGATTAATTATATACTTTCCCAGTTATAAAAGGTTCTAGTACATTTTCTAATATCATTTGGTTTTTCAGTTTACTTTATAAATTATCCTAAAGTTATTTGCATGTAGCAACTACACCTATAATGCATATATAAAGTTTTTAAACTCCATAAACAAGATGCTGCTCAATAATTCAGCTGCTCGGACTTGTTAAAAGTCTTTAGTGGAAATGAAACAATCACTGCTCTTTTACCACCAGAGCTTTAGAACAAACAGGATTATAAATTAGTCTTAATAAATACTTGTTATTCACTTCTAATATTCACATAAATATTACAGGTGTAATTTATATTACTGATTTTTATTCAAACATTTTATGGTTTTGGCTCAGAAAAAAAAATATTTCAGTTCTTTATGATATCTAGCCTTTAAATTATAATTAAATGTTTGGATTTGAGGCCATGTTTTGCACCCTTTAGTTACCATGACAGACAAGGTTTCATTTCACAAGATTCATCAGTTCACAAGAATTTATTGAACACAAATCATGGACAATTTACTATCTCCAATTCACCTCACTTGCATGTGGGAGGAACCCAGAGTGTCTGGAGTAAACTCATGCAGACACATGGAGAACATGCACGTTGCAGACAGAAGGGCCACACTGGGGGATAAAACCCTGAACATTTTCTGTGAGACAACACTCTGACCCACTTAACCAAAGTGTCACATTTTTATACTGTTATGACTAAAGTAAAGTAAGTAAAATGTACTAGTTTAAATGGAAGTTTGATGGGAAACTTTTATGGTTCGGATGTTGATCTGGGTTCATTCGATAGGTATACTCAATCTGTTCCCCATTTATGAGGTTTTTATTTCCAGAAACATTATACAATTAAAGTTACCTTTGATCATTTTAAATTAAGTACCACGTAAAACAAGGTGAAAAATAACATTGCGTTTAATTAATTTATATACAAAGAATACAAAAGATGGTAAAGAATTTGACATTAAGTGAAGTTGAACTTCAGTCTGACCTGTAGAAGAGCAACAAGAACAAGTTAATACATTATTAAATAATAATAATTACCAGAAATAGTACATGTAACAATCATACAATTTATTTTACAAATCACTCAGTCACTTAAATGGAAGCTCAGTAATGAAAAAACTACCTTCACTTATTTGTGATAATGCTTCTTTGCAGCCGCTTCTTTTCGACCTTGTTTTAAGCCCTATAAGATTGAATAAAATGAAATGCCGGTTAAGTGCCACAAATACAAAGTAATAATTGTAAAAAATTGCATAATTATATTTATGCAGAAAATGATGTGATCTTACTAGGTAGTATCCTGTGTGGTAGCCACTCATGTACCATGAGATCAGCATGCTGCCTAAAGCCTCATCCTCCTCCAACATGTCCGGACTCATTGGTAATGGTGGTGGTGGAATCATCTAAAAACAGTAGGAAATGTTTAATTACATGATTACATGAAAAAACAATAACGTTATTAATCCTTCCAGTCAATTATAGATCTGTAAATAAGGCTGTGAAACAATGTTAACCTGACACGATCCAGTGGAACCCTGGTTTAGATAAATAGATTCCCAGAAGGAAATTTGTGTATTACAGCAACACAATTCAAACAAGAACAAAATATACAAAAAGAACAAAATTAAAGTACTTCAGTGTAAAATAAATTAAAATAAGTAATACAATTGTGCAGTAACAGAACAGAAATTTAAGTACATTATATTAATTATGAAAGTGACAGGGCAGTGATCGTTGCTTCTGATGGTGAACTGGTGAAAAATGCAATAAACCATCAGCTATCAGGGATTAATAAAACAGCTAAATGAATTTACCCAGAAATCATCTACTGCATGTGCATCCATTGTAAAAATGTAAGTCCTGTCTACTCTACATGGTTTCCATTCCTCATCGTAAACTTTCTGCAGTTTTTCTCTACTCTGCTTTTGAAACTTTAAATTTACTGTGCAGTAGACTCAATTTATGAAAGGTTTACCATTCACATTTTAAGTGTTTCCCTAAATTAATATATTTCTGGTTACAAACCAATGCGAATAAAACATTCCACAATGTGTGTAGCTGTGGGGCTATTGAATAACAAATAACTATGCTGTTTATATAAAAGGTATAGGGTTGTATTTATTTGCAAGGCTGGATTTGGTCATGGACCTGTTTACAGTAAACAGCGTTATCTGACATGCTTGCACATTCGGTCACCTCATCCCACTGTTTTAAATAGCATGATGTTAACTGTGTTTGCTTAGTAAGTGTTTAACTGACCTCATGAGTCTACTAGATTTTGGAACACACTCTATTGCACGCCACTGAAGTGGCGGTGTTAAGCTACAAAACACTAACATTTATAACAATAGAGTAGAAAATAATAACGCTGGTCAACAAAGATTTTGCTTCTGAGACATTATTGGGTGTACCTTATGCATTTTGAGCCGCTGATAACAAAAATCACCTCAAAAGTTTCCTATCACATACTGTTTTTTCAAAATTGTCTATTTCAGTCTGTATATGTTAATGCGCTGGCTACAGGCAGTGTTTTCCGACCTTTTTTGAGCCAGGGTACTTTATTCATAAAAAAAAACATGAGGCACACCACCAACCAAAAATGTTAAACAAATGATCTCTGTAGCCGCCTATATTAACAATATAGTCATTCTTATTAAAGTGTCTTGAATAGGAATCAAATAAACACATAAATAGACTTATCTTCTTCTATAATAAAAAATGCACTTAACATGTCCACTTCAAAAAATACAGCTGGAACAGTGCCACAACAATGCGGTCTTAAACTTAAAGGTAGTAAACTTACAGTTTGTAAAACACTTTGAAGTTTTCTACTACCTCTAATGTCCTAAAGCTCTGTCCTAAAGCATTCTGTTTGCAGGAATACAGAAAATAATGCGCATTCTGACAGAAGCAATACTATTCGTGAAAGATTACAATTACAATATGAAAAGTTGCATATACAAAATGTCTATCTGAGTCTATTTACTCACTGTGTTCATTGAAACATGCACAGGTTTCACACGGAGCTGAAATCCTGGTGGGATTTGAAGAAAGGCACACACAAAGCTCTTAGCATGGAGTTAGCATTCTTTTCAAAAACGTCTCCATTAGTCTTGCTAGCCACAATGCTCTCGCCGCTACCTGTCACTGTTCTAAGGCACATGCAAAACTCTTTCAAGTGATGCACGAGGCGTCTACGAGTCTGTGCATAACAGTTACAATGTCTCATCAGTGTCACAACAGCTGCAATACAAGTTGGAATCGGACAATGCTGGCTGACTATTGCTGGACACTGATGCAAGATGCATGTTTAGTACAAGCAAAAATCAGCATCAAAACAGTTTGAGTTCATTTGAACTAGTGACATGTGTAAGCGTTGAATACATTATAATCAGTAAAATTTTTATCACGCAGAAGTTTTGAGAAACATGAGACCGACAAGCAAAAACTATATTTGTGTTCAGCTCAAATGCACCTATCAGAATCACCCAAACTTTTCAAGGACACTAACATTTTGCAAACAATTGTTGTCCAGTGTAATTATATAAAACATTAGAAAAGTTAGGTATGGGGTCGTAGTTTGACATTATGCCATCCTTTTTAAACCTTCCTCTATCTACCGCAATCACAGCTACTGACTGAATTTTGGTCGAACTTATTCTGGAAAAATTTTACAATCAATCCTCTCTCAACTGACAAGCACTTAACTGATTCACCAGCCATTCACCACCCACTCACCACTAGACCTCTCACAAGACCTGTTCCCCTTCACCACTCCTATAAACAACACGGATAAGACTATACAGACTACACAGTTAATCCCCTTCTTTAAAAAAGGGTTTTATCGAATATCCGACCTTTTTTAAATTATCTGGTTTAGTGTGTGCCTAATATTCAACCGGATTCTTTCCAATCATTAAGCATCACATCATTCAATCATCAGTTCAGTAGCTGAACAAAATACGAATTGGTCAGCGTGCTCTAAGTTTTTTTTGTTTGTTTTTTACGTTATGACATCGTGCACGGTAAAAGAGACGCAGCGGCTCTGATCATGCACACTGGCTCCACATGCACGTTTGAAGAGTGTACACAACGGCTGAAATAAACCACAGATGAATGCAGAAAGGGAGAATAAAATGTTTCGTTTGAGGTCTATTTTTTGCGCACCATTACAACACGCACACACTTGCATTTAACGTTAAACAGATGTTTAATGAATTATTTGTGAACATATAGTTTAAATTGAGACATGATTAGCTAGCTAGATGTTTACCTTTTTTCACACAGAGGCACACACTGTGGATGAGGTAAGCTACTCGGTAAATGAGGTGACTGACAGATTGTATGAGTTAAATGCATTGATTTCTTTTCGGGTCAGACTGAAGACACATTTATATTTACATACGGTTCTGTAAATGTGGGGCAGGGTCAGTCAGCAGCAGCTTTGGACATGTGCAGTTCATTTGCAGTGTGTTCTGACTGTAAAGTTGTACTGTGTAGTGTTGTGGGATGGGACTCATTCGGACAGTAACTGAAGAGCATGTATGTTTAGCCAGGTGTCTCCAAAAACGCCTCAAAAATGTACCACATTTAAATTTGTACCACATTAAACACTAACTACCTACAGCAAAAATGGTCAAGACTTGTGCAGACTACCAAGTTGTAACCAAATCATCTCAATAGAATACATAAATATCAAAAATATAATGCTTATTAAAACCAAGTAGTCAATTTTCTGACTGAAATGATGCTTACCGGTGGACCTGGCGGAATCATTGGAGGCCAACCAGGGAAAGCAGCTCCAGGATCTCCCCGTTTGCCTTCAGACTGGAAGTAGCAAACATTTGCATTTTATCAAAACAAATTAAATGAACAAACTTTTTATTAAAATGTAATGTCACCATCATGTAGTCTTGTTTAAAGTATTTTGAGGAGACTAACGCTTGATACTGTGTGCTGCCAAAGTGCTGCAAATGAATAATTTTAAATCTTTCAAAAGCCGCAAAATGGTGTATGCATATCTACAACTGGAAATTTATGTCAAATTACACAGATAAATATTACTTAAAAGTCCAATCTCACCTAAACAAAAACACAGTCAAATGTAAAATGGTTAAAACTAGGGCTGACCACAATTAATCGATTATTTGTTGGTCGACCAAAGAAATTACTAGTCGGCCAAATTCCATTGGTCGACTAGTCGCAGGAAAGAAAAAAAGCTGCGTTTCGTCAAAGGACTTCTGGGACTTTTAATTTGAACGGCGTCACAAAGGAAGACGTGAC
>JAOUQU010419983.1:0-10830 GCA_028566735.1 Ammoglanis amapaensis
GATTAATTGCGATTAATTAATTACAGACCCTGTAATTAACTCGATTAAAATTTTTAATCGAGTCCCACCACTAAAAAATTTATATAAACCCATATGTAACTGCATGTGATTTCAGGACTGTGTAGATATCTGAGCTACTGTGTATCAGACTAGGTGGTCATTCTTGATTGCACAAAGTTTATAATCCTGGTGGTTGGAAAACTGGGCTTCTGATCAGATGGTTGCTGGTTTGATTTCAAAAGTCGACAGGTCATGACTGAAGTGCTCCTAGGTTGCCCACTGCATGTTCTCACTGCTGACCTCTGTGCTTTCACAAGTGTGTGCAAAAACATTTTTCACTGCACGGATTGGATTAAATGTGGACAAATAATACTTTTGAGTAAAAACCACATTGATTTTTAAAAATCTAAAATTGAAGATGGGTCAGTACTGCCTCTGCACCCGATTTTTACAACCTTTTCATGACCTGCCCTCTGGCTTTTACAAGTTGTTGGGGGCTGTCACTTTTTTTTCACTCTGACGCGTGCTTGAGTTTAAATGTCGATGTTGTGTAAAGTATTTTGTATACCATGTGTTAAAATCAGAAGTGCAAAGATCTTGGCTTCATCTTAGCTTAAGAGGAGCCCTGCATTACTGGGAATTATACTTATTATAATTATAACTTTCGCTCCATCCAGGACTGGGTAGTATTTCATGAAACGTCACAGATCTTTTTTGTAGGATTGTGACGTTGTGATTACAGAATAAGCCACAGACACAAACAATCCCAATAATTTTTGAATAAGTTTTAAAATTACTTTCTGCATTCTAATACATTTTGTATTTTCTGATGAAGTGATTTACAGCTATATGAATCATATATGAATTGATAATGTAATGTTGGTATAGCAACAGCCACGCATTGGTCCTTTCAAGACATATTTTGAATTAATAATACCTTCAATGGTGATTTCCTTGTCTCAAACAATGTATGGAAACCAAAGCCGACATTGTTCTCATACCTTGACAAAAATGTCAATGTCTCAATAACTTGTCCTGTTCTCTTGAGCATCCAGTTACAGCTTGACAATGATGTCTCATGCTGTTCACACGTTTTTAGACATGGCGTCTCACTTTTCTTGATGGGCAGCTCTAAGGTCCTTGAGATTCTGGGGTACACAGTTACGAGGCTCTACACAGACTAAGCTGATCACATCGGTATTTTCTATGGGCGCCGGGTCTGGAGAAAGTGCAGGCCACTTCCGCAGCCGTTCCCTATTGTTGCAACTTTGATGAGCTATAGAGCATTGTTATCCATAAAGGTGAAATTAGGCCTGTGTTGTTCATGCAGCGACACAATGACTGGATTAATGATGTTATTCAAGTAGTCGGGACTTGACCGTTCTGTATTGACTAGACACACCTACCCAAACTATAGCACCAACACCAAATACAACAGTGGCTGATGCAAAGCGCTCTTCGTGACTATGATATTATGGCTGTGGTCATTTAATTCATGGCGAAAGATGAGAAGTCTCTCACTATGGAGAATTAAATTTTTGATGTACTGTAGTTAGATGCAATGTTTTGTGTGTAAATTTAGCTACATCGTAATTAGAATTAGAGAACAATCAGGTTTTGGGTGTTGACTGGTGTTTTATTTATATATATATATAAAACTGTTCTAGGTCAGATTAATTACTCTCAATTATAGGAAAAAGTCGCTGTTGATCGTTCTCTGTTGCAGATTTTTGACTGCAGATTTCACTGTGAAGCTGCACATTTGTGCATCTTTACATTATGCGTAAGAAAAGCCAGACACACTTCTCATTCAGCAAGTTTTTGGTTTCGTTCTCGGGTAGAGCTTTCTGTGTGGAGTTTGTATGTTCTCCTTGTTTGTGTGGATTACTCTGTGGCGCTTCAGTTACATTCCACAGTCCAAGTGCAAAATGAGAGGACTATTCAACGTTATACAATGTTATATATGCAAAGCTTTAGTCTAGCAGTAGTTTGTTCCATTTCTGATTGCATGTTATAAATTAATTGTAAGATTGTAAATCTTCAAATTACAAATTATGTACACTAATCAGGCATAAAATAAGTATTGACCCATGACCAGAATAACACAGAATAACACCAGAATGACAAGAATAATATCAATGCCGTGTATGTTAGTGGGTGGCAAACATTGGGTATGAACATGTTTATTCCCAAATGGGATTTGTTATAAGCTAAATTTAGGTTGTGATGCTGAATGATTTGGTCGGAGCTTGTCTAAAATGGCAGCTCTTGCTAGGTGTTCTCGGTTTGTGGTGGTCAGTACTCAGC
Organism: Ammoglanis amapaensis; assembly: GCA_028566735.1. NCBI lineage: Eukaryota > Metazoa > Chordata > Actinopteri > Siluriformes > Trichomycteridae > Ammoglanis > Ammoglanis amapaensis. The sequence continues at coordinate 2,308 of JAOUQU010419983.1, forward strand.
AGAGGTCCAATGAAAGAAGGAACATTTAAAACCGCTGTGGGATCATGAGAGGTAGGATTGGAGACTGGCCAGTGTGGTCCAAACCAACACAAAGTGGTCAAAATATTTTGACTGATCAGTAAATATTTGAAGAGCTCTTTTTCAAAATGCTATAAATCCATTTTTTTGTTGTTTTTAGAAAAAATACATTAATAAACTCATCTTTTGCAGCCCATGTTTTGCCCGTTCATGATCAAGTCTGTGATGACAGACACTGATGTTAAAAGACAGGGCTTGACTCACAATATCCATATAGTTCATAAATGCACACATCAACATCGTATATACCCTTTTAAGTGTGGTCACATCTGCAGCTTTATCAAATATTTACAGGACCTTGCTTTCTCCTCCTGAATATTCATTTAGATTGGAATTTTAAAGTGCTTCTATTTCAGATTTGTTGAAAATAAAGTGCAGTAGCTGTTTGCTGATTGTATTATATAATACTCGGTAGTTCATTAGAATTGTAGGAATTCTAGGTGTTTTATGTAAAGATGATAATACCTCGTCACAATCAATTGTTACTTGGTGATTCTTTGCCTTTACCTTCATACTGAATCTATGACTATTTCAAGCTACCTCACAGTCTAGTCCCTCCCTGTGAGCAGTCTTCCTTCTGTTACAGCCTTGTCTGTGTCACCCGAGTGAGGTTTTAAAATAGCTCGTATCTCTTTCAGACTCCTCTGACTTGTAGTGTAGACGGAAAAAGCCACAACGGTGTCATTCATATGGTTGGAATTCTTTTACTGAAAGCCACAGTAAACATCTTGAACGGATGAAATGTGTTTTAAAATATTTTTTTCATAAATCATTGGATATAATTCAGTAATCCATCCCTAATATATGTAGTATTCGTAGCATTATGCTATGTTAGATGTTGTGTTTTTCAGTAATATTGTGCAAGACTTATAGTTCAATAGCTGTTCTATAATTTTACATATGATTTAACCTGAATTTCATTTTTCTTTTGACTGGTGCTTTGGTTTAGGTTTGGATTTAATCACTGTGCTTTTACACACACAGGACTTCTTCCGCCATGTTGAATCTAATCCGTGCACTGAAACACATTTACATACACTAGTGAACACACATAAGGGGGCAGCACTGAGCACGCATGTCCAGCGCAGTTGGGCACAGTGTCTGGATTATTCTAATACAGAGCTCTATATCTCAGTCCTGTCTTGGACATTCACAACCTGCATTTTAGCTCCTTTTAAATCTGGGTGGAGGAACTGTGTGTGGTTTTGGTCAAGATTTTTTCTAGATTCCAGGCATGCAGAGGTTTGATGCAGTCGTTCTGTTGTCTTTGTTTGCTGCATTTTTTTGTAAAATACCTCGGTTTTCTTTCTTGTGTAAACAAGCATGGACCTTGCAAACACAACTTTTGTAGTAATGATAAGGTTGCAGCTTCGCTTTAATTTCTCATACATAGTTTTTTATGACCCCCCCCCCCTAAATCCTTGGAATCTGAGTGATCAAGGTGTTTGACCTCCTCTTTATTCCTCTTCATTTCATTCACAAAACAGATGTTTTTTTTAATTATGTGAGACTTGCCGTTTAAATGTCATCTAAGCAGTAATCTTGGACTTGCCTTTAAATCACATGTACACAGTTTAAAGGGAAACACCTTGATTTACTACTAACTTAAATGAGAACTATTATTATTTATTACATGTAATGTAATTTAACTAACCCTATATGTGGCCCAAAGTGTGTGTACATGTGTATGTACTTGTACACATTAAGATGGAAAAAGTTTGGTTGTCATAAGCCAACTACTGTACAAGATTGAACCACGAGGAATTCCCAGCAGCTCAAATGGATAGTTAATGTCTGCATACGTAGATAGTGGGTGGGAATAAAAATACTCTCTTGGCTTGGATGAATTACTGAATTGTATCCAGAGATTTAAGGAAGGATGAAATTGATTGAGAAATGAAAGTGAGATCTGGTAGTAAGTATGCATTGTGGCTAGTAACGTTTTATTTATTGTTTGAGGAACAAACATCCTCATTTCTGCTGAAATCGTGACCTTTGCAAGCGTACAAAGCGTAGAGTGAGATTTGTTTCATGGTAGATCACGAAATAGTGAAATGTGTGTGTCTGTTTTTGCATACTGTAAAGTACTACTGTGTGTTGTTCATTATCACAATGTTTAATCTAGTATTTAAGGGCGGCTTAGAGGTTACTGTCCTCTCATAGCAAGAAGTTCTGGGTTTGATCCTCAGGACTTTCTGTGCGGGGTTTCTGCTTTGGTTTCCTCCCATTATCCAAAAACCTGTAGTTAAGGCAAATTGAATATACTAAATTATCTGTGATTGTGTTTAATGGGACTCGTGTGATGTGTGTATTTACTTCAGTGAGGCAGCTTTATTGTACATGTCTTGATGATCTTTCTGTGAACTTTTTACATTAGAACCATGAATTTGAATCAGAACTGTAAACATTTCTTAATTTTATTATGGATTCAGTGTTTATTATTCAGTGTCTTCTGTCTTGAATGTTACCTAAAGTGTTAAACCTGATGTTAAAAAGCTGAATAAATAAACAAAAAACTATTTGGGACACATTCCTTAAAACTTCATGTGATGCTTATAAAAATAAAGCAGTTATTGAAAATGAATGTGTTTTTCATTCTACTACCTACTTCCTGCTAAAAAAGACCATTACCAAAATTAGTTTGAAGCTTAATGTGGTTTTTATCAATAATGATTACCGCTGAGGTGTGTTTGTTGGCAAAGTCGTCTGATAATTATTATCTTCCAGCGACCATGCCTATAATCCTGTGAATTTTTATTATCTTATCGGTTGTCAATCCAGTTATTCTTTATCTGTCTAAATTACTCCATATGTGTAAACGTTCAGGTCTTTAATCTGGAACCCCTGGTTGCTACCACAACGAGTTGTAATCTCACATTCTGTAGCCCAGCAATCTACAATCAAGAGTAGACTATAAAACAGTAGACACAGGTCCACGTTGTCATTGTGTAGAAATACACATCTGTGTAAACTTGGCATTAAACGATCATTTGCGCATGTAGCTTTCTTCACAGGTCACAGTCAATTCATGTTGTGCTGATGGGGGTCACTGGTAGGACCATGTAGAATGTAGCAAATGGGTACCATCAAACCCCAAGTGGCAGCTAGATAAAAGTTTGATGGTACCCATTGATGTTGGTTCAAGTTGGGAGAATACACAAACCACCCACTGCACACTGGGAGGCCAAGTCTCACTAAGACAGACGCAAAGTCCATGACCTCTGGTTTGGACCTTCCACAGGATTTCTGCAGTAATTAATTCATTACTCATTGCTACAGCTAGAGCTCTCTTCAGGTTGAATTGTTGTTTAATAACAAATCAAACAAATCACATGGAATATTTAAGACACTCGTATTACTGTGAAAGTTGCTAAATATCTATTTATATAAAACAATTACTGACCAGGTTGCCCAGGTGGCTTAGCAGAATATTCCACTAGCAGACCAGAGCAGAGATTTTGAGCTTCTTGATTTGAATCTCAGCTCTAGGAACCGGTCAGTTGGGATTGGCAGTACGTGCAGCAGACAATAATGTTTAAAGAAAAAGATTGAACCCAGACAAAATAGAAACGACACTCGATTTCAAGAAAACAATAAATCTAAAAGAACGCATATACAAACAACATACCAAAACCGTTCTCTGTGAGTTTAACGATTATGCAAACATTTAAATAAATCGCGCTTGCCAAGTTTTTGGCTTTGTTATTTATGTTTAGCCTAAAACCTAAAATGTGCCTAAATCAATAACAATGTTTGGCTTGGCAACCAGGTCTCAATCCACATTAGTTAGAATAGCTTTTAATTGTCATTACACATATAAAGATGTACAGTATAATATTTCTTTCTTTGACTATCCCAGCTTGCCATTTTTTGAGCTACAGTAAGGTGTGAGCTACTTACGGGCATAATTACATATAGCCATGTTTGGCTGTGTTTCAGATATGGAACGGCAACCTTTATTCGTTTCCAGTGATTCTGGAAGTAACCAGACCCACCAGAATAAATCAGTGGTAAAATCTCAAATGAAAGCTTGCACTATGTCATATTTGTCTTTGTGTTTCTTTTTTAGTGAGCAGAGTATCTGTCAGGCCCGGGCTGCTGTCATGGTGTATGATGATGCCAACAAGAAGTGGGTCCCGGCTGGTGGTACCACGGGTTTTAGCAGAGTCCACATTTATCACCACACAGGCCACAATGCCTTCCGGGTGGTGGGTCGCAAAATTCAGGACCACCAGGTAAGCTGGCCAAGCTTTAAACAGGTTCATATTACCGGTTATGATCAGTTGGGATGCAAGACTTACTTTTTTCTTCTCATTTCTCTTAAATGTGTGTTACACCTGTAAAACATTTAGATGGAAACATGGCTATAGTTGTGTATTTGAGCAAGATTTTTACAAGAGCTTTCATTCCTGAACCAACTTGGTTCTGGAGCTTTGGAATCTTGGGTGGTATCATCAGCAGTGGGCATTATGTAGCAATTTATAGAAAGTAAAAACAATATAGCAAGTGCTAGCATTTCTGCTGCTGTAACAGATGTTTTTCATGTAAAAAAACTGCATTTTAGTTGTTACTAAAGAAGCTGAATACACATGTTGGTGTTCATTTGTGTGTAAAAGGAGTTTTAATTTTCACTTTCACAAAAAGCCAATTTACTTTCGACTTCAGTGATCATCACAAAAGGTCCAGAAAACGAGCCAACATTAGTGAAAAATAATCTTATACACACTCATGCACCAAAATCACCCACAGGAACATGACATTTCTCATGGTAATCTTGGTATTATAATAATGCACACATTTATCATTGTTAACACGTTACAGCATTTTTAGTTCTGTCTGGGTCACTTTTACCACCTCATCACAAATATTATCAAATTAGTGTAAGATGCAAACTGCAGCAATGCAAACTTTAGATAATAAAGCACAGTTGAGATTGGCACTTCTCTCCTAACAGCACGGACCACTACAGCTCTGACCCACCTACCGGTGGCGTCAAGGTTCGTGCTGAAAAAAAAAACAAGTATTCTGTGGTGCCGGGCTTGAACGTTGATATTCTAGAACCTCTATTTCCTGGGGGAAACACACAGCACTTGTTTAGAATTACATTTGCAAACCAGAAGGGGCTCTGAATTATGATTGTGGAAAAAGTGGTACGATCACAGTAAAAATGGTCCCATCCGTCCTTTCATCTTTCCGTCCATCATAACGACATGTTCCATGACCTATCAAGGCTTTCAATCCTCATTACTGCAGTCACAGAGTTTGTGACACTGCTGAGATATTGCTAAAACATAGGTTGCCTGAAAGTGGCCTTCAGCTTGTTTTTATTGCTCAGTTGGGTTTTTCTTATCTTCCTCTGACAGAACCTCATATTTTTGATGGGCCTTAGGCCTTGAGAGTTGATGGTCTGTCAGACGCAGCATCCCAGTTTCTAGTAGTTTTCACTCTGTGGACAGTTACTAAATGCTTTTGAATACGGACATGGCCTCACCATCAGTAGAAAAAATGAATCTGGTGGATGGCTGCATAAACAGAGTGAACATCACTAGTAGATAAAATGCCACCCGAAACCATCACGGACTGCTAAACTTTCTCACTGGACTTTGCATAGTGGATTCTGAGTCCCACTCTTTATCAAGACTGTAAGGCACAAGTCAACTCAAAGCCAGGAAAGGTTAAAAGACATGATTGATCTTAAAACACAATGTAACAGTGTACGGAAACTACATTTGCAGATTTTGTGACCTGCAATGTGACCGCATTTCATCACGAGATGTTTCGAGATGTGTTTCACTGAGAATTTTGAAAGAGGGATCACTTTGGTTTGATTGAGAGAAGCAAGAGGCAGTAGAAAAACAAAGATCATCCAAGATCAGTCAAAGATCCAATTTGAGCAGTGAGAAACACTGTGGTAGAAACGTTGGTACAAAACAATTAACTGATTCTTTAGGTATGAACTAGAACATGTGAAATATGGGATGTCATTTAGTGTTAAATAGGTATGCTACAAACTTGCTATATAAATATAAACCTTGCAATGTTGGAGCTCTTAAATCAAAGTCAACTTTTGATTTACCAAATAACGAATATATCCATAAATATAAGCCACTATAATATTTTTATGGTTTTGTTGCACAATAAAACGAAGATATTTTAGCTGTGCTGTAGAGCTCCATGCTCCATGCGGATCTCTTTAGCACAACAGTCCAAATAGATGAAAAATTATATATAAGAACAAATACTACAATTGATAATTGTCTCTCTTTTTTGCTCCTAGATCAAAAAGCAACAAACTAACATATAATAAATAAATTATATTACAATAAATAATTTTTTTTTAGTGAATCAACATTTTCAATCACTGTAACCAGAAATAAATTCGCAAGCCGTTTAACATACAAATATTTGCTTCATACAGGCATTAAATCCAGTTCAAGTTTACATCGAATAAAGTTTAAAAAGTAATAAAATTATCAATACTTGTTATCTTTGTTTTATTTGCAGAAAAGAGACTGACTACTATTAACAAGTAACAAATCAAATCAAATCGATGGCTTTGTAGTTAAGGTATAATACAAAATACAAAGTTGCCACTGTTGGGCCATTAACCCTCAATTGCTCGCATACATGTTTCGCTGTAATTGTTCGTCACTTTGGGTAAAAGCTTCTGTTAAAAATGCTGAAAATGAAAAATGTAAAGGTCATAGTAATAATTAAAGGAGTGAGTATAAGGATTGTTTAAAGTAAATAAATGTTTTACAACTGTTTTAATAAATTGTCATTTACAGTAAATTGACATTAAGTAAAATCTTTATTATATAATTGATTACATGTTTTACATTCTGTTTACTCTCGACAAAAGAAAATACACAGATGTATATAGTACATACGTACGTACTGTATATATGTCATGTACCAAATTTCTATGAGCAGTGAGTTGGAGATGCAGAATTGTTCACGAGTAGTTTTTGATGTTGCATCTTACTGTAACTACTTGTTCTGATCTTGAATGTAACCAAAGTGAAGAACATATTAAAATCCCAATTAATAAATACATGTAACTTCATTCTGTGATAAAACCACATGTACATTCTAATATTACATTTTGTTGTTTGTTTACTAGTTTTAATAATGAATTTAATCACCTATTCATTTCCTCCGCCTACACCTGCTAATCATGTACTTGCTGTTCTATATGACTAATGCAAAGTCGCTGATGCTTGTAAAAATGAATTGAAATCTGTATTAATTGTTATATTTGTATAACTGTAGGAGGAATGTAACCTGTTATTACTGCACCCGACACCTGAAGCACATTGTTAAAATCTACCACACTGCACAAACTGTTCAGGATATAAGTGCTTCCAAAGGGCACCAAAACTGGAACAAAAATGAAAACGACTTCTGAGAATTAGACACACGAAGAAGATAGTCTTCCCTCAAGTGATGAGAGCAACTTGCCAAACTTTATTTTTGAATCAGAACCAGCTACTTTAAACATCTTTATTCAGAAAATGTGTTTATTTAAAGAAGGTATAGAAACACTTTTATAAGAAAAATGGATATTAAGAGAACTAGGGCTGTCCACAACCAAGGATTTTGTTGGTCGACCGGTGGTCGTCATTTACTCCAACTAATCGACTAATCGACTAAATTCGTGTCACGTCTTCCGTTGTCACGCCGTTGAAATTTAAAGTCCCAGAAGCCCTTTTTTCCTGCGACCTATCGACCAATGAAATTTGGCCAACTAGTAATTTTTTTTGGTCGATCAATGATTAATCGATTAATCGCCGTCAGCCCTAAAGACAACAAAATAAAATTACATTACACTGCACCCACAACCATCCAGAAAAGATCCACAAGATGGGCACTCCAGTGACCGACTCATTTATTTGAATCTCATCTCATGCAGAGATGAGAGTCGACTGTTGCACAGTGGCAGTAGGGAGATTGTTAGTCATTTTACATTTTCAGCATTTAGCAGACACCTTTATCCAAAGCGATTTACATTACAGTATACATTCTGAGCAATTTCAGGGTTAAGTGCCATGCTCAAGGGCCCAATGGCTGCAATCGAGCATTGGTTAGGTTTGAACGATCATCTTTTGGATAACTAGTCCTGTACTCTAACTACTAGGCTTCTACTGGTTTCTGCATCAGTAGAGGAAGCTTAATGCAATATGGGGATTGGATATGACTAGATATTGAGGGGGGAGTGGATACATTATTTGAATACATATACAGTTAGGGCCAGAAATATTTGGACAGTGACACAATTTTTGTGGACATCACCAAACGCTGGGTTTCCTCCTTCTTAATGCTTTGCCAGGCCTTTAAAGCCGCAGCCTTCAGGTCTTGCTTGTTTTTTGGTCTTTCCGTCTTAAGTCTGGATTTGAGCAAGTGAAATGCATGCTCAATTGGGTTAAGATCTGGTGATTGACTTGG
>JAOUQU010420003.1:0-10829 GCA_028566735.1 Ammoglanis amapaensis
TTTGCGATTAATTGCGATTAATTAATTACAGACCCTGTAATTAACTCGATTAAAATTTTTAATCGAGTCCCACCACTGATATATATACATACACACACGTGTGTGTGTGTGTGTGTGTGTGTGTGTGTGTGTGTGTGTGTTTGGTTCAGGGTTTGGTCATCACTAGTTAAGCTATTGTCCTTTTTTTTCAGCTTGGCTTGTCTGTCTCTAAATCCGACTACTCGGTATCAGAGGACGGTTCACTATTGCTGAGGCCTCTGAATAAAGAGCATTATGGCGAGTGGGAGTGCAGCGTGACGAACGGCGTCTCCAGCATCACGACCACCACCAGCGTCACGGTGCTCGGTGAGGACATGATGTCACAACTCTCAGCACACAAAGCACGAGCCGTTTTAGCGCGCCACCTTTTTACTTTCGGTCCAAGTCTGTTGCTAGAATTTTGGAAGTCAAGAGTAGAAACTGCTATTTAAGACTTTGATTTTAGTACACATTTAAAGGGATTAACACTGGAATGAAATGCTGTTCATACAATTTGAAATAAATAAATCAATACTCATTTGACAGAGGGCGCTTGTGTGGTGCAGCAATGACAAATGCTAGACCAGTAATACTGAGATCTGGGGATACAAGGTTTACATTGCTAAGCTAATCTGTGGGCCGTTTGTCATAAATTTATCTAGAGCAGTCTCCATTTTCATTATACTTTATCTTACATTGTCTTCTATCATCACTAGGTGGCAGTAGTGAGTCATTACAATGAAAAAAAATGCTATTTCTAGCATTCTAGCCTTTCACAGCATTCCATCTCTCTCTTTCTTGGTCAATTATTAACGACAAATGAGGATAATGAAACTGTATTCTGCTTGTGGGTGCTGTGTATCAGGTACGAGTCCTCACGCTGTCACGTCCATCTCTGTCGACGTTGGGGCGAATCAGGCCAGTGTGTCGTGGGTGCCTGGGTTCGATGGAGGATACGCACAAACATTCACTGTCTGGTCAGTCAACCTTTCATTTATAGTCTCTCTACTGACATTAGTCATGTCAGGTATTATTTACTATCACAAGCATATAAGGTTTAAATGTATTTGATTATATTTCTTCATTAAATAAGTAAGTTTTGTTGTAACTATTGTAATTTGCTGAATAGGGTTGCCAGATTGCTGCATTTACTGCTAATAGCAGTAAAACAAACAATGATTATCTACATTAGTGAGCGTATTTCGCACACCGCCAGGCAACATCGTATAAGTGGTTATCAAGTGCTGTGCAGTGAATTACAAGAAGTGTCTGTAGTTCGGTAGAAGGAGGTGAAGTGAAACAGTAAAAATTAAAAGTAGTAATTAAGTTTAGAGATAATAAATGATAGCAAGATCTAAGTTTAGTTAAGCGATGAAGCACGAAATGAAAAACCGGTAGCATCTTCGTCTGGTTTTTAAGGTCAGACCAGATTATTTCATCACATTCCTTTTTTTACTTTGTATTAGCATTATTATACAGTGCATTATTTATTATTTTTAAATTACGCTTTTCTTATTTAAAATATAAAAGTCTGTGTAGTTTTTGCGGTGCTGGAATGGAATATCGGACCACATCAAGGTATTTGGTCCTAATAACCTGTTGCTCCGAATATACGAACATGTCCCATGTTAAAAGATGGAACGTGCTAGAATTGATGTAACATTTTAAATGTTTATTAAACCTTTATTGTGCGATGTAAATGTAAAGCGAATGTACAAACAAGAACTTCTATTTACTTTGTTTATTGAAAAATATCGTTTTTCGAAATGATCTACACACACAATTTTTCGATATTTGCCGAGCATAATAATAAAAGTTCTTACTAAATTCTAGTCAGTGTTTGAAGAATTTATCCAGTGTGATTTAACACGTTCTCTTGACCGACTGCATTTCAATAAAATCAGCGCAAACAAAGATGATCTCACGTTCTTTTGTCCGATTTAACAGAATTTTGGTTCAAATAAGCAAATATCATCACACATATATAATAGGATTTGTTTTGGTACTTTAGGATTCGTTCTGAATAAGTGGCTGGTCCCATTAACCAGATTCAACTGTATTTTAATGTGGCAATTTGATTTGATTTGATATACGAGCAAATTGAGACATGAGCTGGGTCACAGGACCGACTTATAAGTGAAGGTTTCTTACTTCAGTCCTTCAGTCGCAAATATTAATAATATTTCCATCTCTGACAGAAGTGTTTATAAACGCATTTCTGTTTCTGTTTTCTTCCAGGTTAAAGTGTGTGTGTACCGACGATGAGCATCAGGAATGGCGCTCATTTCCTAACTCAACTTTGGGCACCAGTTTGTTAATCACTGGTCTGCTGCCATCAACAAAGTACCAGTTTAATGTCATGGCTCAAAACAAGCTGGGAAGCGGTCCATACAGCGAGCACATGACTGCCACAACACTGGGTCAGTACCATCGATCTACTGATATCTGGGATATCATGATCAATTTATACCAGGGTTGTAACGAAACGCACTACCCATGATGCAATATGATTCATACAAAAATGAATGAAAGTAATGACAAAACTTCCTTTTATTTTTTTCTTTCTTTTAAAAATAAAAGAACTGTATTCCTGATGTTCATTTATTGGTTTAAATAATGAATGGCCTTTTATTTCTAAGGTAAGAACAATAAACATAAAAGTAGCAGCAGTGCCCTCTGCTGTTTAAAGTGAATATCGATTCATTAATCACACATTCTGATTTGAATCATGCATTGAGTCGATTCCAGAACCGATTTGTGTTGCATCGTTATATCCCAATTTTATTAGTAATTAGTAATAATTAGTAATTTTATACCATTATAGGAATTTTATTATACAGTGGCTTAGTGGTTAGCACTGTCGCCTTAGAGAAGGAAGTCCCGGGTTCGATTCCCTGTGCTGAGGACCTTTTGATCTTTTACTCCAGTTATTCTTGTGTTTGGTTTCATCTAGAAATCTAAACTTAAGATTTTTCCAGCTCTGAATATTGCAGAAGGAGGATTGGTTACATTATAATGTCTCCTGGTGAAAACAAGTGAATGAATGAAACAGACTGACCTTGAGATTTTTTGGAATAATATTTAATTAACTTGGAGACTTTTAGCTTGGAAAATTAAGCATTGCTTTTCTTGCACACAATACGTATACCCAACGTTCACCGTTGAGCCATCCAGGATCTGATTTAGACTAAGACATAAAATAATATTTTATATGTCTATTCCTCTATTCAATATTGTTTGATTTCAGTGGCTGTAGAGTGAAGAATTTTTCATTCATTTACACTTTTTACTCATTTAATCTTCTTAATTAGACCCAACTCCAGCACCATTGAGACTGGAACCTCCCACACACCTGTCCGTCAATCAGAGCCAGGATGGTCTTTATCTACACTGGACGGTACCATCACCTGAGGAGTCACCCGTCGACGGCTTCGTTCTTCAGTCCCGTCAGGACGAAGGGGAGTGGTCGAATTTGGATGAGAACATTAGTGTGGATAAGAGTGAAGTACTCATTCAAGGGTTACAAAAAGTAATTGCTTTATTTATTTTTGTTAGTACATGTTTGGATGTAGCGATGCATTAGAAGACGGAATTCATAAATTCTACTAATCGGATGAATGATACGTATAATGAGCCGATGTGTCACGTTCTGGGTATTCCAGCCCCAAATTGCTTTGCATAGTTTGTACCTACATCAAAAATGAAATCTAATTTGGTATTCAGATAAACAAAAGGTAATCACAAATGCAGTATTTTATAGAATTAATAATACAAGGAAACTTGTCATCATTACGGCTGATTTTTACATCACCTCATGGCGTCGTTTTCCTTTTATATTTCAACGTTGAGATCATATGCACGCTAAGTATTTCAAAGGGTTCTGTTGCGTTGATGTTTACCCTCCGGTTTTAGCGACAAGCATGATTGCTCGTTTTAAATTTTAGCATACAACGAATGATTGTAAGTGTTGGATCAGAAACTAAACACAGTAAACATCAAGGCACCGACATCTACATATTCATTTCATTTTATTTAAAACATGTTCATTTATATTCCAGTATTATATTATATATTTATATTATGTTCGTTTATATTCCAGTGATCTTGTGATCTGATTCGCACTTGCTGGCCAGGGTTTCATATATTAGTGTTTATTTATGATTCAGTGTCAGGGTAAATGACATTTCAAGATTGTGCCCTCTTTCTCTCTGTGATACCTTGTAGAACTTTAACTATGAGTTAAGACTTCTGTCTCGCCGGGGGGAGCAGCTGAGTGTGCCCAGCCGTTCCATCAATGTCTCCAGTCTGGGTCAGTACCTCAACCTGTTCAAATTCACCCTCGCGCTCTGGCTATAAATCCCAGGCCCTTGTTAGATCTTTGTTTATGTGCTTTGGTTAAGTGTGAGTTGTGCTATTTGTTTGTTTCACAATACTGTATGTATACACACTGCCTACAAGTGACCAGGTTCTGTCATATATTAGCTGGGATTTAATATGCTTATTAATATAAGGATGACTGGATGATTAAAATACATTCTGCGCATAGACAAGGGACATGAATAGTACTGATTACCTCTTGTTAGAAGGTGGGTTATATTAGGCATCAAGTGAACAATTTATCCTTAAAGTCAATGAGCCAGTTCGATGAGAGCCAAAATCAAAAGGGCTTCAGAAATGGAATAATAGGTCGGGGTATAAAAACGTCACACATTAAAGAAACAGTGGCCACATTTGATGTAAATCATTTCAAATTTACACACTGCCCGGACAGGTCAACAGGATTGACATAAAATGTGTCCACTGTTTAATTAATCAAAGTTAAATTTGGCACCCCATGTCCATGTCTGGCATTGTGTATTCCAGTTGTGTATGCGATCACATTGGTTATACATTGGACTGCCTTAAATATTAACACACGACTTGTCACTTCACAGCACTGGATGCTCTCACTCCTGGTTTCCACCTTCTGGAAAATGTTCCACAGCCTCTCTGGGCAGGGGTTATGGCTGGTATGGGTGTACTGTGCTTCGTTCTTCTGCTCGCTCTGGTTGTTGTGTGTCTGATCGGTCGCCGGAGGATCTGGAGACGCAGGAAGACACAGGGTAAGATCACCAGACGTGACGGACCAGAGCATTCTGGCCCCGGAATGTAATCATAAAGTTATTATTTTGGTATCTAGCATTAATTACTATTGTTTGTTGTTTTCTTCTGTTTTTAGATGAGCATCCTGATGCTGGCATGAAGTAAGTGTCATTTACCACTGTTTATTTGTTTTAATTTTAACCATTGATCTCATAATAATTGATCTCATAATAATAATTCAAGTTACAGTTGAGTAATCTTTCGTTAGTCAAATAAAAACTAAAGAAAATCAAGATAACTTTTAGTAGAACATTCGCATTAGAATAAAGAACAGAAAGAGAAATAAATGTGAATTTATATGTAGAAATACAGGTTGGATTAACTTACACTCATAACTTAAAACGCAATCATTGCAACCTACAAAATTAAGACACACCGATGCTCATAATGATGATTGTAATCATCATTTTCTAAAGATTATTTTAATTTAACAGTGTAACACCTTAAACTTCACCTTTAGCTTCAATTTATCTATCAGAACTCTTGTTTTCTGCTGTTCAAGTGTCCCTAGAAAGTTTCCCTAGTATTTTTTCATAATGTAGGGTGCAATATGTTTGGTGTTCTTCCCATGAACTTGTGAGGTTTGTACCCTACAGATGACAAAAAGGTCCGATATGGTACATTAAAATGAAACGAAGTATTACTACATTTACAATTTAATCATTTGGCAAATGCATTTAGTGGTGAGGCTTGAAGGAGTGTCTTTTGGATTGCTAGTCCACAGTTAGGCTACACCTTGCCTTAAATGATGCTAAAAGATAAATAATTAGAAGAATTGAAAGAAAAAAACAATTAAACATTGTGCCCTTTCCTCACAGACACGATTCAGCCCGTGAAAGCCCCGACAGCGTTCTGAAGGAAAAGCTTCTCCCACTTCGTCCCCTCTCAAGCTCCTCGTCCTCCTCAGATCACTCCTGTGTAGACAAATCCGGCCAGAACGACGGTCAAAGAGAGCACCTGCTTCCTCGTAGTCATGCCCCTTCTCGAGGTTCCGTACGTGAGAATCATCTCCGAAGGTCCTCCACCATGGATCTGATTCATCGTGGACCGGATGGTCGATTTATGATAGACACTCAAGAACAAGACGGCTCTGAAAACCATGAGAATCTAAGACCAGACGTTGCTCAGTCATCCAAGCCGGTCAGAAACTCCACACTTCGGAAATCTCAGTCGTTGCGTTCTTACAGGAGCGACAGAAAAGATCCTCCTTTTGTCGTTTCTGTTGACATGCCTCCTTGCGGGCTGGACATCTCAACTTGTGGAAGGGCACAGACTTTACCTAACCGAGGATGCTACTCGGTGTCTTTGGGACAGGAGATCTCGGACAGGTCCAGTTTCAGCTCTGAGATTAGCGGTTCCGTCCTCTATGCCCCGTCAGAAACTTATTCCAGTATCAAATGTGGTGGTCCTAATGTCACGGCTAGCACATTGGTGTTGCAAATGGAGCACGAGCGGGAACAGGGAAACCTTAATCACTGTCTTAGACTGGCTCGAGAGAGAGAGGAGCTTGAGCAAGAGTTGCGCAGGTATGCTGTAGATCGCGACCTTCCAGTCAACTTCACCAAGAGAGGGGGGTCGCTAAGAGTGGAGCGCAAGATGGACATGATCCAAGATGAAAAACCAGCCTGGAATAGCAGAGGGACCATGCAAGTAAACCAACTATCCAACAGATGGCAGTCCCGTTCTGTGAGTCCTAGAGTTCGACCCTCCTCCTGTATTCCGTGGGAGACCAGCCACATGATGTCTGCAAACAACCTGCTGCACGCTCATATTGACCGTGAAAGGTCAGGTGAGCTTCCACATCTGAGGCAGATATCAAATAACCGGAGGTCCAAAAGTCTAGAGCGAGGGTTGCACAAGTCACATCAAAGAAGAACCCTCAGTAAAGAGCCTTCGATGAATTTTGAGGTTGGGTCATTTTACCCAAGATTGGAAAGACCTCGTTATGGTGTAGAGGGCAGCCTAAGGAATCTACCAGCCTCCAATCAAAGCCAAGAACATATTGCCTCTGGAGCAGGTCACTTTAGGGACAATCAGCCTAACAGGATGACAGAAAGAAGCAGAGGAGATCATTTTGGAGAAATGTCCGTTGATGAGCTAGAGGGTCAGACTTTTACTAGGTCCATGCTAGATCCTGATATGATTGATCATCACAGACCAGATTTGTATCCCTCCGAGCGTGAGGGCCAGACAGAAATAGACGTTGGGTACAAGACAATTCAGAGAGGCCACAGAAGAGACTTGAATAGGTCAAGTTATCGGTCAAGCAGTACCCTTCCTCCAAAGCAGAGGCAGAAACCTCTCCAGAGTCTCCAGAAAAGTCTTAGTCTAAGTTCCCAGTATGTGAACCACCACAGAAGTGTCCCAAATCTTAACTCAAAGAGGTACAAAGATGCTTTCCTTCCTCCGGATGCCTGGATCGATCAGCTAACCATGGCTCCCAGGCCCTCCCTGTCGCCTATACAGAGTAGACCTGGCTCCATGGCCGAGGACTCCCAAGTCAATCAAGAAACTGAATCAGGCGTACCTTCGCAAATTCCGCTCCAAGACTCCCAGCACGGGACGGATTCTAACGGTCGTACCAGCTCGTACCAGCAAATCGCGCCTCAGCATCCTGGTCCACCACGTATGCCAGACGATCCCAGCTGGCCCCCGTATCACTGCTATTCTCCAGAACCGGAGGGCAGTTGCAGGAGCTATGCCAGCCAGAGCAGCGGCCGAGGCAGTCTGGACCAACCAAGCAGACGACAGTCAATGTCATTCAGCCCTCTGCTTATCAACTCCATTGACATTCCAGACGAAAGAAGCAGAGAGGGGACAGGATTGCCGGAAAGGTGAGACCAACCTTTTTGTTATATTTGTTTGTATTTCTTAGATCAGGAGTGTCCAATTTTTTGGCAAATATGGCCACTTCTGGTGAGGTAAAAATGTAAGGGGGTCGAATATTCAGCCGGACATTCTTTGAACCATTAATGTTAAAGGCAAGCTAATTATTTAAAGACATTTTATTGTATCATTTGGCTGCATATTATTAATTTTATATGACAGAGGCTGTGGCCTGGTGGAAAGTTGAATATAGGCTGCACACTTTGGACTCAAGTTACAAAGATGATGAGAGAGAGAAACAAAAACAAAACGTGCTTCTTTTGCACCTCACCAAAACACCACCAAAGAACCAAGACCTGAGACCAGCTAATTAAAACTCCACGCTAGTGAACACACACTAGGGGGCTGTAGTGAGTACGCATGTCTGGAGTGGTGGCATTTCAGTCGTGACCAGTAGACTCACAGAATTGAACAGACAACCTTCTGATATCTAACCACCAGGCCAAGGCTGCCAGTGCAAGTTTACAGTTATGGATTGTATAGTTTAGTATTACAACCAGTACCAAATTCTTAGAGTTGACCTGTTGAATTATATTTTTTCCTATGGCTTAGTTCTTCACAAAGAATCCAGAGTGTAGAAACACCCAGAAACATTCAGGCTTCATGAAATCCCGACTGTATTCATTTACACTTCTCAGCTTTGCACACTTATTTCTTGCTCTCGGCAAACTAGTGTTTGCCTGGTCTGAAGCTGAGGAGCTGTCTGTTGTGTTTCCTGTCTTCTTTTTAGGGCTTTAAGAGAGCTGGAGTACCACTGGTCAACCCACATAATGACAATATTCAGGGTTACACCCTTGTATGGCTCCTAAGATGTCAAACTGTCATACTGTGCAAACACACATCTAATTTCAGATTGGCTAGTGTGCAATATTAAAGAAAATAACAATTCAAAAATCACCGTACATTTTTATCGTGATTGGCTCTTGCATATTTCTGGTCAGATTAAATAACCGTATCTGTTTGTTTGTACCGAGACGCACAGTGATACTTTAATTTTGTTTTGTAAGTGTACAAGTACAGTGTGCAATTACAATAAAGTGCATCCATCCATACCTCCATTTATCCACCAACCCATCCATCCATCCACCAACCCATCCATTCACAAATCCATCCACCCATTCATCCTCCCACCAACCCATCCATCCATCCACCCATTCATCCATCCATTCATCCTCCCACCAACCCATTCATCCATCCATACCTCAATTTATCCACCAACCCATCCATCCACCCATTCATCCTCCCACCAACCCATCCATCCATCCACCAATCCATTCATCCATCCATCCATCCATCCACCCATATATCCATCCACCCATTCATCCTCCCACCAACCCATCCATCCACCCACCACTCCATCCATCCATCCATTCATCCTCCCACCAACCCTTCCATCCATCCACCAATCCATCCATCCATACCTTAATTTATCCACCAAACCATCCATCCACCAATCCATCCATCCATTCATCCTTCCACCAACCCAACCATCCATTCATCCTCCCACCAACCCATCCATCCATTCATCCTCCCACCAACCCATCCTTCCATCCATAATTCATTTAATATCATTAACAAGTACTCGCAAGAATCAATTCAGATTTTAATCATTATAAATTCTTAGGCTTTAACTTAAAATTGTTAGAACTGGTTTGAACCTACATAAGAAATAAACGTACATTCGTTGTTTTGATAAATAAAAAACCATCACAAATACAGGATTGAACTTTATTATATTTTCTAAAGAGAAGTAGTAAAATGAAACTGTTCAACCATAAGTATCATGAATCGTTTTCCCTCCTGTATAGAGCGTATCATTACATCCCTAGTTAAATCTGAAATGTTTTGAATTAAGCTCCATAAAAGTCTATTTGTATAGTAATTTTGAAAAAAAAAAGATTTGTTTTAAAAATAATTATTTGTAATAGGTGATTAAGCATGAGTCCTGCATTAGCTTCCGACATCCTGATGTTCTCTTATTCTTTTTCTACATGTCCAGCTTTAGAAGAGACTCTGTGGATGAGAATTACGAGTGGGACTCTCAGTCCGTCTCCATGCACACAAGTGACCTGAAAAGTTCAGCAAACCCAGTCTGCCTGGAGGACATCCTGAGCAAAGGAAGGCAGAGGAGCGCACTCATCGACCACAGATTCGCCCTAAACCATGAGAAGAAAGGTGCGAGAAATATAGGGATCCAGACATGTACAGGGTGTGCTTGTTTTCAAACATGTGGGAACATCTTGTTAAATCTCTGTATCTCATACTTACATTTACTGAACTAGCAACTTGCCTTTGTAAAATAATCATGACCTGATAAACTATCCAGCTAGTTCAATAATTCATTATTATAGTTGCGATCGACTCAGTTTATTACAGTTAAATAGTTAGTTACAATGAATAAAAGACATTTATCGAGCTTGTTCTTTTTTAAAGATATACTATTCTGTGTATTTAGTTCCTACTTTATAACAGTAATCAAAAATATATTAAACCAGCTTCTTGGCACGAGCAATGCGACGTTTCCTGTAGGCCTACAGGGACTTTGCTTTGTGTAAAAAATATAATCTAAAAGTTAAGCTTTAGTGTGGAGGTGTGAGATCGTCATGGTGAAATGTGGAAGAGGAAATCCTGTCCATTATTTTGTAAGGATGCTCGTCACCATTAACAAGTTGCATTTTCACCTCCTGATAATTAAAACTTATACAGTAATTACTAGGGCTGTCCACAACCAAGGATTTTGTTGGTCGACCAGAGGTCGTCATTTACTTCAACTAATCGACTAA
>JAOUQU010420013.1:0-10829 GCA_028566735.1 Ammoglanis amapaensis
TAGCAGGCTAATAAAGTCGAGTGAGTGGGGGTGGGGGGTGGGTGGGGGTCGGGAGGGGGGTATGTTGGAGGTTAGAGGTTGGAGAGGGGGTGAGAACGAGAATGAGGTGGAGCAGGACTTTTTAAAATTCGGTCGGAACTTTTGTTCCAGGTTTCACTGCCAGCATCAGACACTCACCATCCAGTTCACGTCCAAATATGGTCAAAGTGGGCGGAGTCAGAAACAGAAAGTTGAGCAAAGTGTATCTTTATGCAAATTAGCGCTGATGCGATGGAGCGATAACCAATCGGAATGAAGGATGGAGATATAGAGGTGAAACGTTGTTGAAAAGTTAATAAATATATAAAAATCTTGTTAAACATTTAACAAAACAATAATACATGTAGAAATAAATCATACACGTTTTAAAATAATAAGAGCATAATTATTAATACACGTTTTAAAATAGTACATTTGTATTTATTATATATTTAAGTTATATATGTAAATCTCTAAATAAGTCATTTGCTTTAAAAAAAAAAGACAATAATACATTTTAAAAATAATAATTACAGTTTAAGGATATTAATATGTTTAAAATAAGTAGTACATTTATTAATAATAATAATGACAGTAAATGACAAATATTTATAATACATTTAAAAATGTGTACTTTTAAAAATACGTAATTTAAAACTATAAATGTAAGACATAAAAGGATTTATTACAACATGTCGTTTGTGGCAGTGGAGAGGAGAACGATAAACTCAATTCTTCTACGAGAGAGTAAATGTTTTAATAATATTTTATTATAACACACACACACACACGCACACACACACACACACGCACGCACGGACACACACACACACACACACACACACACACACACATCAAGTCCTGAAGTGCTTCTGCGTTTAAACAGAACGACTGAACGTTTGACCTCATGTAAGTCCAGTGAGATCGATCACCTGACAGGATGATGTAAGATGAGAATGCGCCGGTGCGTCCGTATGAAGGTGTCTTTTTCCTAAAAAGAACTCCAGGAGCGAGGGTGGGACAGGACACCCGGGTTGGGCCCCAGAGGCAGGGTGACGTGCACCACTCATCCATCTCTGGTCACCACAGTGACACTTATATGCTTTTTCTCTCTCGGTGGGATGAATAGCGCCGCTGACTCGCTGATCGATGACTTGCTTCAAATCTGCGCCCAACAAAAACCGCCAATAAACATGAAAGCTGAGTCGTCGTTCTTTTCCCAGTTTATACCAAAAGTATGTGGACGCCAAGTTTCCACCACACTCGTGATCGGATAATACAGAACATGTACAGGAGCCTTCGCTCCTCCAGTTACATTAAATTTAATGTAATAAAAATCTTCCTTACATACAAAAAACGAAACCAGAATATGTAAAACGTTAAGAAAGACATTTTAATAAATATAATAAAAATCTGAATAATCATAACTAACGTATAATACAATTTTAATTACAATAAATAAAAATTTAGATATTTTTAAATGGTATTTTTTAAAGCAAATAAATAAAAACTTTTATTAAAATGTTGTTAACCACCTTTTGTTTACCACCCAGAAGTATGTGATTACTAACAATCACTAACAGGTGAAATAAATCAGTGATACGAGAGAAATGAAGACGTTAAATTTCTCTTTAAAATCGCATCGTAGTCGTTCTCATGGAAACGGTGGAACTTCGTTGCAGTAAAACTTCAGTCAGTGCAGTAAATCGGTCTCATCGTTCCTTGTTAGTAAAGCACGCTTAAACGTCTCCTTTCTACTTTGTCGTCCCAGATGTGGGACGGTGATGGCTTAGTGGTTAAGGTACTAGGCTAGAGATCGTCGGAAGGTTGCCAGTTCAAGCCCAGAAACCGGTAAGTTGGTCCTTAACCCTTCGATTGCTCAAAAACGGTGTTCCGTTATCATTGCAATCAGATAAAGGTCAAGTCAAGTCAACTTTACTTCTATAAGCACTTTTTCCAATAGACATCGTCTCAAAACAAGTTAACAAAATACAGGACGAACAGAAACCCCCTGATGAGCGAGCCGAGGGCGACTGTGGCAAGGAAAAACTCCCTGAAAAAATTACTGGAAGAAACCTCGAGAGGAACCCGACTCAACAGGGACCCCATCGTTATTGTAGGGGTGGGGGGTAAATAAATAAATAAAGGTGTCTGCTAAATGCTGAATACAGAAGCCAAATATCCAAACAGGAGGAGGCGACCTTCCCCTGACTGTTTCTACAACATCACGTCCATGAATTCCTTGATGGAATCGATTTGATCCACCTTTAAACGCCGGGTGTGGCCGAACGACCTGAAGTGATTCTTTCAAAATGCTTTTTTAAACACATCATCCGTTCGAGTGCTTTAATCACCGCCGGATGTTGGCGTTGGGGGGGAAAAACAACAAGGATCTGCTTCAGTGCTTCTTAAAAAACATGCACCAGCTGACAGGGGGGGCGGGGGGGTAAAAAAAGGAGAATAAATGTGTCGGGCGAGACGAGGCCTCTGAAAAGAATCAATTACAGTAAAAGCAACAGGATCAGTCATGCATGTAATGCAGCTCATATCAGGACGTTTCAGCCACCGCCATCAGCCTGGACGATCTGCTATACACCGACACACACACACACACACACACACACACACACACACATCAAAGTGAAAGAGCTGTATTCTAAACTAATATCAGCACATTAAAAGGCAGGAACCCTTTCAGGAACACATTAGGATGAATCGCTGAAGGTCGCCGAGATCTAATAACAGGTAGCAGGCGTGTTGAAACACTGAGACGCTAATTTCTCATTTACTGCACTTCACCGAGAGAGAGAGAGAGAGAGACGGGTGGCGTTAGCACCGATTTCGATCAGAGTTAAAGAGCAGGAAGCTGCTTTTATCTGCGTAAAGAGGGTTAAGTAGGTTTAGGTAAGTTTACTCGTTAATTGGCACAATATTTACATCAAATAAACAAAGCACGTTAGCATCCGAAAATAAGGCGTCTGCCAACAACGCATGCCTTGTCACCGTCACTTCCCCCAAAGCTTTTTTTCCCCCTTCCAGGACCTGACAACCAGGTCCTAATGCAGTCCGATCACAGTTTACAGGAGCGACGTGGTTTCTTCAAACACGCCACCACGGTAACTGGAGATGCAACATTGGACGCACAACACAGGACGCACCGATCAGCAGTTGCCAGTCCCATGCCCAGATAAATCGGAGGGCTGTTTTAGAATACGCATCCGGTGTAAGATCAGTGCCACGTCGGTACACTACAGTATAAACCTTAAGTTACATGTAGTCCTGGTGATCTAGATGTGCTTACATCATCACTTGCGTGATCAAACAAACCCAGTAACGGACTCTGCGTACGACCGGCGGGCGCTCAGGTGTCCAAACACTTTACACCATTTGCGGTTAGATTATACAGACAAGTTGTAAGAATGTGAGCAATCCAAGGCGTCTTAACCAGAGGCGTCCAACTATCCGGGATGCAACCAAAACCCACGGCATTGCTTACACCTCCGAGGTCCGGCGACCGGCACGTGCTGCTATTTCTCTTCTCCCTCCGGGTGACACGGACTACACGTGTACAACATGCTAGATACACACAGAATCAGGAGTCACGGGAAAGCCGGCGTGGAGGCTTTCGTATCACCTGCTCGTTTATAACATCCAGGAGTCACGTCCAGCTCCGACAAAGAATGGACTCGGGAGAATCGATGACCATAAAAGGACATGGCATGAGAGAGAAGGAGGGGGTGTAGCGTGGCGGTCCGCGTGTTCCGAGCGACAGGCGTGATGGATCGGACGCCACCGCACTTGATTTATCTTGCAAATGGAATAATTAGCGGCGCGAGCAGGACGGCGGACGGTTGCCGGGCGGATATGCATCGGGGCCCCTGAGGATCCCAGGCTAAAAATCGACCGGAAAACGTCGCCCCACAGACTGTCCCGGTCAAGGGTACGAGGCGATCATTTGTCTTGGAGAAACACGTGTGGCGGTTTGTGTGTTCCTACAAAAAGCGGATACTTCCTCGCAAGGTGACCTAACCAAAGAAAGGACTAATTATCCATCAGGGACCAGATTTGATGCCACAACAGTCTCAGCTCATCTGGAACGATCACAAACAGGATCATTGCTTGAGGTTATTACACCTACACCAGGGACGACACCAACACAAACCTTGCAGGTTTAGGATACGTGAGTACAGTCCAGCACCCGTGTTTTAAGAACGTGGTTTCCGATCTTCTCTCCATCGACTACGTGATATAAATATCAGCTGTTATAAAAGGTCTGGACACGGTGACGGTTACAGAGTCCGGCCCGGAGTCGTTCAGATTCTCACTAACGCCCCTTCAGGTTCCTCGAGTGATTCTTCACACAGGGCACAGCCCGTTGCACCCGGACCCAGCCGGGGGCAGACGCTCACCCGCCCCTTCTTCATGCATTATTTATGATTGGAAAAGCACCTTAAGGAAATATAAACGGCGCTTCCGCATCACGGCGTTTCAGCCCGACTGTTTTCTTCAGGTCGGCTGACGGGTCGGGAGGTTTTCTTTTTTACTGACGATGCTTTGTTTATTTCACCGTGAGTGAAAAAATCTCGAGCGTCCGAGGACGGAATGAGTTACACAGGGATCCGTAAAAGCTTCACACTCCGCCAAGCTCTCCTCCTGAAAGTCTGACGCACACACGCACACACACACACACACACACACACACACAGAATGAAAAGACTTTCTGAGATAACACTAAATCGGTCTTTTCGGGTGTCGAGAAGCATCTGTAAACAACTGTACACCCTTCAGAGGAGCAAAACCGAAGATTGCGGTCACTGAAAAGAACCATGAACGATCCAGTGTGACGTTACACCAAGAGGACAGAACAGGTCCGAACGCTCGGCAATGACCATCACTGACTGCACCTACACCACGAGGACGGAATCGACCAGAACACTAGAATCAATCGCCAAGTTCTCTACTTAGTATCTGCTGAGGTACGCGGAGGGCAGTCGTTAAGGTACTGAGCAAGAGATGAGGACTGAAGGACATGGGATCAAACTGCAATACCACCAAGTTGCCACTGGTGGGGCCTCTGAGCCACCTGCTAACATAATGTTCTGCTTTGGATAAACGTTTCTGGAAAAAATGCTGTAAATGTACATGAAATCAGATCACGTTTGTCCGAAACTTATTTACCCGTTCCAGTCGTTTCCGACTCTTGGGTCCCTCTGTGGGGCGCTACCGAGCCCCAGAGCTACTCAGCGATTATTTTTATGGAGTAGTTTGCCAGATCTTTGTCCAACTCCGTATTGCTACAGGGACTTTGTGAAACTACAGGACAATTTTACCCATTTCCGATCAACCTAGTACACGTTTTTGGATCGTAGGGGGAACCCGGAGTACCCGGAGGAAACCCACGCTGACACGGGGCGAACGTGCAAACTCGATTGCACCCATATTGCACTGCAGTGGTTTACGGTCACAAACGTACCTGTATTGTGTGCAGATTTATTGAGTAATTATTATAAGCATATATGCTGAAACATGAATGCTAAAGGAATTCCGGCTCTTTGTTGTTATTAATATCAATGCACTGCATATTATTCCATATTGGGATCATTATGGGACCGTTTCCAACACGGCGATACAGGCAAACATGTCCAGATATCCCAGCGGCCGTTGCCAGCCCGACAGGACCGTTTTATCACTCCTCGCTCTGACACCTACAGATTAGCGACACACCCGAGCTGCCTGACTCGATCTGGATCCGTCTCGCTCGAGTCCGGGCATCCTGGCGGGCCAGGAAATGCGCCCCCCCCCCACCTCAACTCGCCAAAACTCCCCAATTTCCTCCTCGCGTGCTTCCCGTGTCAGAGACACACGCGATACGCACGGCCGGCATGTGCTTCTGATTACGGGTGTTAATCAGGAACATTCACACCGGGTCTGCGGCCCCGGGATATTAAACATATACGACGTTTCGGGATTATAAACTCCACACGACTGAGCAGGTTCCAACCGAACTGGTACTCCCTGCTCTGGAGGCTTTATGTCGAGCTTTGTAAACCACAGTGGGACCAGATTGTAAATCTCGATACAGAGAGTAATATGTGTTGTTTCTAGTGTCTGGAGAAAATAAATCGGGGACAAAATGTAAAAGCCTGCAGAAATGTTCTCGTGTGTAGCTGATATCACGATGGAGATCGAACCCAGAACCTTCTCGCCGTGAGGAGACGGTGCTACACACTCCGATGAACATCTTGTTTAAGTACGATTTAGCGTTAAAAGCATACAAGGTTTGTATTATTGGTTCTTTATGGGGAGAAATCCCAGAACCACTCGTACGTCAAACTCTGGAACCCTGACTTGACAGGGTTTACTGTATCACCGCGCGGCTAAAGAAAAGGCTACACATACTTAGCATCTTAGCGTGAGAACCAGACGTTAGCGTGTTCCTACTCGGCGCTGCTGTCCGGGGGCCCGGACTGTGGCGCGTGCAATGAAAGTAGGAAGGAAGGTAGAACTTCAAAGGAAGACCCAGGAGAACCCACAACCCCCGTCGGTTTCCCTTTCGCCGGTCTTTTCCTTCCATCGACTTCCGACCCTCGGTACCTACGCACTCAGCACAAACACGCTCACTGTTCTGTGTTCGGGGTCTTTAATGGGGACCGACACCCGCTGTGAGGACCGGGAGGGGCCACCGGCGTCCTGAAATCCACTAGCAGAGGAACATCTGTTCTCACGGAACGTGCCGTGCGTTACTCTTTCAGTCCAGTTTACTGATATTTACCGGGACGAAAGTATTGGGACGGCCTTTTTTTTTTAGCTACTGCATTTTATTTCGTATTATTTAGCGCTTCGGTGTGTAGAGTGGCATCGACGTGTCTAAGTGGGTTCACTCCACGTGCTCTGGTTCCCTCCTACAGTCCAAAAACATGCGAGTGAGACTGACTCGAGATGAGTGCGTCTGATATAAACGTGTGTGCTGATTAAACGTGAGAGGACCCTAATAAGCTACATTTTCTTTACTTAATCTGATGATCTACAGTGGACGCTCTCTGTTCAGAGATCAGTAAAGCGGGAAACCGGAGCGCCCGGTGGAAACCGGTACAGACGGGACGACGAGAACGAACAGCGCCACTGTGCCGCCATGTGTCGACGAAATCTTTCAAGCTTATCAGGGTAGGTCAGGACTCGACCCCCAATCTCTCTCTCTCTCTCTCTCTCTCTCTCGCTCTCTCTCTCTCTCTCTCTCACACACACACACACACACACACAGCAAGCCTTATCCCTCTATTTAACGGAATGGAGCTCTTAAATGATTTAGCGCTGCGATCTGGAGACATGCAAAGCAATTTCATACGCCGCTGATATTCACAACATAGCACATATAGGATTCCACACACACACACACACACAGCACAAAAGAGTGGGTATAACACCGTCCCAAATGTGTAACTGAAATATGAAAATCATGCCGGGGATTAAACCCCCGATACTCCTCCCCGTATTAAATGGAGCACCTGACTCCGACAGATTAATCTCGACACGTCTTAACACGTACAGATGGTCAGACAGAAGAAATTAGAAAAATATGAAATCCCGGCGCATCAGTCCACCACGATATGAGACGCCATTCATCTGCCGCCGTGATGTATTACCGCACTTAGCGAGGAGACAAAGTTCATCTTACTGCCGGGATCACAGGAATAATAACCACCGTCGAAATTAATCCTGCATGTTAACCCGCCTCTTTAATTAAAACCCGATTTAAACTTCTGCGTCAGATCGATGCCGCTGGCCGACGTCCATCTTTAAAAATGTTCTAACAACAAGAGTTGTGACCCAGACCACAAGGGGGAGCACTATATCATTCAAAGCAATGCAGTGTCTACGCTTGTAGTTTATAAAACTTGCATGTGGCGGTGCCTTGATGCTAAATCAGTGTGCAGTAACGACCTTTCTCACTCGTCACTATAACCGGAGAGTAAACACAGACATCACAGAACCCTTACAAACCCGACGCCCTCTAGCGTTGTAACGGTGAATTACTGTGCGCTCTGTGTGTGACCTTGGCGTCTTCACTTTTACTGCATTTACTGAGTGTGGTAACGTCACTAGGTTCCTTTTCTACTTGAGACGGTATGTGTCATGTGTGGAGCATGTTCTCCTCGTGTCTGCATGGGTTCACTCCGGGTGCAGCACCATTTCCAAAAGTGCAGCTCTTGTGGGGTGCTCTCGGTCTGAAGTGGTCTGAACAGAGGTAAACCCGCGACTAAAACTTCCGCCATGATCCTAAACAAGTAAACAATCTGTTTCTGATATTCTTTCACGTGTAAGCAGACGTTTGGTGCCTGAACAGCTGGAATCAGATCCAGTCGTTTTTTAACACTGGGGTCTGTATCTGTAAACCCCCCCCCCAACCACACACATACACACGCGCACACACACTGGGACTCCCCTTTCCTGTCAAAGGTCTTTGTCAATATCCTGAACGAACGGAGGTGAGAAGGAGGCGTGAGGAGAGACATTGAGAAGTGAGGCCACATGTAAGGAAACTGAAAAGGGCCCCTGAAACAACGACACTCTGGAAATCCAATTGTACTTTTTAATTTAAGGGACTGAAGTGAAACGACGGATGTCGGCGACAGTTTGGTCTCCTCAGACTGAAATGAAATCTCTACGTTTATTGAGGCTCTTCAGAATCGTTACACACGTGTTTAAAATGTATTCCGTGATATTAAACAGACCAGACATGTCGCTTTAGGAATTAAAAAAAGCATTTATTGTGTAATGATGGTAGATTGTCTCAGGTCCGAATCACTAATTAATTATTAATTCTTTTATACTGTAAAACACGTTGTAAGGATTAGAGCGAGGATGTCATGTTCAGGGACAGACGAAAGTCTAAACCCTGTAGTTCGACTGTTGTGTTAGAGAAATCTTGTTATAATATGTACTATGTTATAATATACCTTTAGCCAGTCCCTCTCATACATGCACAATTCATTCATTACATTAGACAGGATTTTATTTTTCAGCATCTTACAATATAAAAGATACTAAATGTGAAAACTTGCACCTACGAAAGCATTTGTACAAATATTTAAATATCAAATATTACACAAAGTATGTATTGCTTCGTGTACCGGCAGGATGAGTCCTGCTTATGTGATGCTCATGTAAAGGTGCTGACCCTGCATGTAACGGGGCGTCAGGGTCCTAACGTGATGCAGAACATGTTCAGAAGAAAGGAAGTCTCTGAGCTGTATGGGATCACGCGCTCCTCATATCTGCAGCACAGAGATCAAATCGGACTGGACAGGAGAGGAAATTTGTGACAGGACAGGAGGAACTTTAACTGCTCAGTGTCGACATCTCCGGCTTTTCCTGGACGAGGATTATTAGTTCTGACGGGTTCCGGGGGACACGAGTGGAAGGAAAGGTGGAGATTGGGGGTGAAATATTGTCTGATAAAGGTCAGGAGACAGATTGGTCGCAGATGTTGATGTTGTGTTTGATCTACAGAGGTGCGCCTCATGTCTCCGATGGCCTGAGCCAAAATTAGATGAAGGTGACATACTTCATGTAATAGGCTACACGGTAGCAATGCATTATGGGTATGTCGTGTCTTTACGGGGTGAGTGTCCTTTTTTCACTCGCAGTGAAAAAGATGAACTCAGCACTCATTGGTTCCTCTGAACATAAATAAACTAAGCTTTAAAATAAGGCAATACAAATTATTACAGAAATTGCAGTTTTATAATTCGACCACCAGATGTCGCCAGAAACACTGACCATTGTGCGAGTAGTAGCAGTAATAAGCAGTTAAGTATCTGTGGAGTAGTTTACTAATACGAGTTTATTTCATTTATTTATTTTACCAACACCACCATTGCTAATTTATTACTTTTAAAGTTAAGAACCAGCACTAGTGTGAATATGCAATATGCTAAATTTGGTTACAGATTTGGTACAGTATACTGTACATGCAGGTTTTTACTATTTTGTTCATTTTTAGTTAATTAAATTGTTACATTTTATAATTTATTGTAAAGCAGAAAAACAACCAGATCCGATCCTAGTGTGTGTGGTTTAACTTTAAATATGAAATGCAGTTTTACACTTTCACCACTAGATGTAGCCAAAACATCAGCTAACAGTCCAATAAAATATTATTATTACATTACATTACATTATTATTATTATTTATTTATTGTACTTTAATCTACCGACATCATCGTTACTGCTTTATAACTGTTAATAATAAAAAAAAATCATAGAAGCGTGATATAGCATTTTATTGTAGCAAAACATATTAGTTCTTATTGTTTGTTTAAAAATGTTGTGTAGGATGATGTGTCTGATAGGACTGAATTCTGTTGTATTCAGTTTTGTACTTTGTTGTAGTATATGTGTATAATATTGTGTTTATAAACGACATTCATAATTACTATATGCAGAAAATTACCGCAAAATAAATCATTTGCAGTACTGCAGATTGGCCACACGGTGGTAGCATTGTTCCATGGATAGTATATGTACAGCATCTTTTTGATTTATTGTTTTTCTACTTTTAATACGTTTTGTTGCATTTGTGTTTGTTTACTAATATTTAACATTATTTACATATATTTATTTTATTTTGAATTAGAATACGTGCTGGTCAATATAAATAATGTGGCTTTTTTCAGACGAATGTTCATCGTTTGGCCAGCAGGTGACGCCACAGAGCTGCAAAAGAACATGAATCGTTCAATCTCTCGTAATAACTTTAATATTCAACTATAGCGGAGTCGTTATGACGCGTCTCGCCCCCCCCCCCCCCG
>JAOUQU010420043.1:0-10826 GCA_028566735.1 Ammoglanis amapaensis
TGGCGGAATATTAGTGCCAAAAGTCACGTGAGCGATTCGTATGCGCGGAAGCGGTTACACATTCACGAATCGTTTTATGCATTTGCAGAGTTTTGGCACTAAATTAACTCCATAACGGTGCGGACGTGGGCAGGAGGCGGCAATAAATTGCTGTGTGTGTGTGTGTGTGTGTGTGTGTGCGTGCGTGCGTGCGCATGTGTGTGTTTCTAGGTGCTTGCCCTGGCATAAAATGGCAACCTAATGTATTTATGGATATAATATATAAGATATTCGAAATTCATGACTTGATTCATGACGTGGTTATGTGTGTAGCATCGTTACATGAAAGCAAAAAGGTCATGACATTACTGCCAAATAGATTACAGGTCTCTTCTATGTGTTTTTGCATATTCTCCCAGTCATCTGGGGTTCGTAGGTGAGATTACACACTGTTCGTGTATATGTGTTTGTGCTATTAAATACTACTGTACTGTAACTACAGCAATCAGTAATTAGATGAAAAGAAAATCCAATTTATGTCTTGTCAACAAGACGCACTGCTTCAGTAGTTTCAGGATTACACTTCCCAATTGCCCAGCATCATCATAAAGCTCGGCTGAGAGAAGATCACCTCTAGAACTCCATCAATTGGTCCTAATAATAAAAAACAGAATCAAAACAAAAATGTAAAACAAGAATAAAAACTACCCTTCATAATATGAACTTAAATGTTCGGCCCTTACTTGAAGGATGGTAACGCACTGCTCTGCTGCAGGCTTCCAGGTCCCAGTGTGCCAGCTGTAAATGTGCTTAAACAGATTGTCCAAAAAGCCTCCCACCATCTTTGTGAAAAAAAGAATAAGAAACAAACATTTTCAGTGATGGGTAAGAATTATCATAAGATGAGATTATAGCTGCTTTTAGAGCACTTACAAAATCAGGTACATAGTTGCCATTGAAACACCTGAAGAGGAGGAGTTCAAATAGGACATCTAAGAGGTTTAGGTGCAGCTGCAGAACAAAATGTTAAAGGTCTTAGCATTTAATATGGTCATTAATTAATTAAATTCCTAAACCACTACATAACAGCGTAAAAGACTAAACATTTACCTGAAACCCAGACAGCTCCATTTTAATTGATTCCTGATTACATGGCTTTGTCAGGAACCTAATCAGTGTCTCATAAGAGACCTGCACCTTCTTTACATCCTTTACAAAAAAAAATGGGGAAAAAAACAGAAGCACATGCGTATTAAACAGCCTTTCTGCTTTTGGTAACTGCTACATGTAACCTGGTGAAATCAGTCACCTTCTTGTTCAGCGCTGCTAAGTGCATCACCAGCTCTTTACCACGGACAAAAAAGCAGGTTCTGCAGCTGAGAGCTGGGCAACAGGAACTAAACGAGAAAGGAAGCACAATGTTAAAACAGTAAGACATCATCTGATTATCAGAAAGATGGCACATGTTGGACAAGTTGGACTCACAGAGAAGACCTCACGAAGCACAAGTAGCTTTAGGTCGATATCTGTGAGTCCACAGTCTTGAAGGTGGCGACTAGGAACAAAGTGATAAAGCACTTTACTAGGATTAGCAAATAAATAATTTATAAAATAATACCAAAATGACCTGAACAAGACAATCCTACCTGGTGAAAGGCAGCTCACAATCCATGGAATAAAAGCTTTCCTTGCTGGCCTGTAGAGACACCAATAAATGGATAAATTAGAACCAAAAACTGAAGAGAACAATGCTCACGTAGAATTGAACGCCCGACTTACCTCAAAGTCTGACTCCAAGTTAATGTCTGAATCCACGTCGGGTGGAACATAAAAGGTAGACTCCTTCACCCAGTGATCTGAGAACCTAGATGTGCTGATTAGCTCACCATTGCCAGGGAGCTGTAAAATGACAACAAGTTTTTAAAAACTGTTTGTTTTTAAATATGCAATCAGAAGAGACAATCATTACATTTCTTCAATCCCTAATCTAAAATATAACAAAGACTACCCGAATCACAGGTCCCACTTCCATCAGGTCAACTGCAACCAGTTGCCAGTTTGACCTATAAAAACAAAAGGCAGTTGAAAAAATACAAATTAATAGTTTGTAATAGTAGCATTAAAGGTTTATTTTTAATGACTTACCTGATAGTCTTCTTCTGTCTCCTCTAGGTTGTGGTCATCTGCATCCATCGGTGTGTCGTCCTCATTCTCCTCTCGTGTGTGTACTTTGATGTCCTCTAGGTTGTGGTCCACTGCATCCTCCGCTGTGTGGTCTTCAGTCTTCTCTCCTGTGTGTACTGCGGTCTTCTCAAGTTCTTCTTTGTAGTCTGTAATAAAGATTATTCATTAATAATCATAGTTCTACTATGTTAGTACATTATATCCTTTACATTGCTAAAGCTAAATCACAATGGAAGTGAAATAAAAAAGAGGATATAATAAGTCTTCTAAAATAGGGTATGTGTAGATATCTGGGTTGAGTATAGCACTTATTCTTCACTATGAAGTTACTTTTGGATTTCAACTTTTTACAATTTCCCTTGTGTACTTATGTCCTTGTAACTTATTTACATCATCACTTGTAAGATATATGATCATATTTACATATAATCTATTATTTACTATCAGTAATCATGACATTAAGTGACCCTCGGGCACCAACAAGCACGAAACTCATGTATTATAGCTAAACGGACCAGGATAGAAGGGGGAACTCACTACTTTGTGTGGCCGGTTGAGAGAGCTCAGTGGGCGGCGTGGTCCTCGACTGGAGTCGGTGATACAACCAATACCCGGCTGAACCTAAAGCCACAACACCGGCTACGCCAGCCAAAGTCCGGAGAGTGTCCTTAGTGAGAGCAGGAAGGAAATTGCAGAGTTCCATGTTTGGTGGAAAAGTAAATCAGCTGTGAGAGAAAAATTTTGTGCAGAAATTCACATCGTCACAGTAGCGATGTTAGATCACTAAAGAACCCTAGCAAAGGGAGATGTATATACCATAGATGCCGTCATTATGGTGATAATCAGGCAACGCATCAATTCATAAAATTACAAACACGTGCTTTATTTTCACTTGTTTAAATACATATGGTAAGTTTTTCATGAAGTAAATCACTTTAGAAACAAATAAAAAAAACGAAATGTTAATGTTAATGATAATGATGATTTTAGGAGTCAATAGACGTCACGCCGTTGAAAATGAAAGCGTCGATTCCTTCAAATAACCGATTCATTTAACTGTGCAGTGTAGAATGAACGTGAACTTGTTTGCATTAATAAAGCCCTTAAACGACTTAAACTACATATTGTGGAGGAAACTGGGGTGTTTGGTTGGAGCATTGCTCTGTTTGAACCAGCTGGACGTTTAAAGACTGGATCCACTCTAAACTAAACCGGGTTTAAGTACATGGAAATAAAAGTGAAAATAAAGTGATTTTCATAAAGAAGTCATCTAAAGTCATGCTGGTGTGTTCTTTTTGAAGTTCTGAAGATATTTTATATTAAAATATGATTCTACCTTTTATTACATGAAACACTATACTGATTTGTTGTAAAAGTAAACTGCTGTTGTAAAAAAAACATCACATCTATCTAAAAAGCTTGTGCCAAAATCACTTTTTAAGATGTAAAAAAATTGTCAATAGCCTTTTTATTTATTTGGAAATCAAGCAACATACTATAATCAAATAAAGGTATTCCGAAAAAACAAGGGTGTAAGTGAAACAGAACAAACAGCACTGATGTAAAAATAAACCTGATATGAAAAGAGTTATCACTTCTTGAGCTAGACTTTGAATTACAATGCTTTAAATGAGATATTCATATAAGTGAAATCATAAAAGTAATAAGGAAGTGTCTTGTATGTATTGTCTTCTAATATGTGGTGAGTTATGTTTATTAAAACTACAAATTATCCCAAGCAGACAATCCAACGTTTTTTTATTGAGCACTGAAATAATAATATAAGAACAATATAAGAACTGTTAATAAAAGAGTAACCTGTACCAACTGAAAGTGATCAAAAGCACATAAGTGAATGAAAATTAATAATTCATTCTGGTAATAAAAGGAAATACTGTGGCTAGAGTAAACTCTTTAGGGAGTTGTCTCTGTATATGAAATTGTATTTGAAAACACTAAGAACTTTAGATGAGTGAAACCTGCTTGTAACATACAAAGAAACATTTCACATTTACTTTGGCCTGTTTTTAACTATAATCCTATCCCTGAGTTTACCTTTCATCACATTAACACATATGAATGTGAAACACTTATTAACAATCAATTCTAAGTTCAAAAGTTTACATATCGGAGGCCAATTGTATAAAAGCTTTATTTTTTATTGCAGATTTTTTTTTTATAAATTGTCATACATTTTATTAATTGCTTTATTTATAAGGAGTCAAGATTAAAGTTTTATATCAGGCATTAAATCTAATTCCCTTCTATTTTAAGTATGGTATTATGATTACACACCTATTTCTGTATTTTAGGGGCCTTGGTAAATCTTCACATACCAGATGTGGCTCGGTTGTATGCCAAATGCCCTTCTTAACTGAAACTTATTTTTTAGCCTGGTTTGTTGTAAGTTGTGTGATAGCATGCGTTACCGGTGCTACACTGCTGCAATCATCCTTTTAACAAGAGTATTATGTAATGTGTATAATCTAAATTGTATATTAGTTGTACGATTATATGTTCCTGGTCTTGTGATGTCTGGCCTCCAAGATAGATTCACATAGCAATTCAGAATTAGGTGTATTATTATTACGGTTTAGTATTTATCTTTAATATTTTAAACAAGCCAATAAAATGTATTTATTCCTAACCCCATACAAAACTGCAAAAGAGCGAAGTATTTTATTTACAATGACTTTCATCATTGAGACTAGTTTATCTAATCTTGTAGTTTTCACAATTATTGTTTCGGTCATTAACTGATTATTTTCTGAAACAAAAATTGTAATTATAATAAAAAAATTATATTTAAAAAACCTCTACAAATTTACGCTACAGAACAGCGTATTATTAATGCTGCACTAAATGGCATGTAGCCTATCGTTTTTACCAAAACATTAATCATGAATAAAGGCTCCATAATTGTTCAATTGTAGAGTTACAATCTTAGACATTGATATGATGCTGCTTCAATTAATAAAAGTATTGAACACATTGTGCTGTTGTGCCATATAAAAGAATAAAACATGGGGTAGGAATCACTGCTGGTAGCAGGTTGTTGATTAGTGTTGTTCCACAGACAAGCCCGTTTCCACTCTGCAAAACAACACAAACTGTAGGTCACCTTCCAAACGCTCTGACATAGTGGTTACACTGTGCCAACTTGTGGCAATCTTTAGTCTCCTATCATCCATTACAAATACTTTACACTAAATTAATAAATGATAATAATTTGCATTTCCATTAAAATACAGCTTTTGTGTTTAGTGATAACTTTCCTGGTCCATCTGGTTTCTGCAGTTTAATTTGGTCATGGATGTTACAGGGTTTTTTTTGGCCTGCTCCAATGCATAATGCATATTTTAATTACTTAATAATAATATGCATTATGCCTAAACTAATTACACATAAAAGATTGTCAAAACATATATTAGCACTCTATTTGGTACACTAACCAAAGTGACCACCATATTTATTAAGTAAACACTGGTTGAGATATCAATTTTATTAAATAAAGTACTTTCTGAATGAATAGTCCATGCAGTAGATTATTTGAAGTTTAAGTATAAAGAAGTTCTATTTTATCACAGTTAAGTAAGTTCAAAGGGTATTTACAGATACTTTTTCACCATTGTCATTGTTACACAGATGAATTATAGTATATATACACACTTGCTTAATCAAGCAAAATACAATTTATAATGCATGATACATTTTTAATACATTACCCTTGCTGTGAATTGTCCATTAATATGTTTATTAATACATTGGAGTTCGTGTTTGCTTTTCATTGAGTTTGAGTCTACTTTTAATGATGGTTCAACTCACATATCTGTATTCTTATTGGCTAGGTGATTGTTGTATTCTAGAACTGGTGTTGCTGCTTCCTCGTCTCCGGGAACCTGAGAATGAAAGAACATTTTTAATATTCTAAAGACACACAGTCTAACATAGAACGTTATTTGAGACATAGCTACTAGGACATTGTATGTCAGTGTTGTTTACCATTACTTTTAACTCCCTTATACAAATGTTTCAACATAAGCAACTCCACCTGAATAATGACGCGGCACCCCTACGGGCCGTGTGGGCAAAGCTAAAGTTGTTTTAACCTTTACATTATTGTGAAAACACAATCTTTGTTCAGACAATTAATCACTATTATGGCTCAGACCACAAACTATTTGTGTTTAAATCATTCAGTAAAATGTAAATGTGAAAGGATAACTTCGATTATTCATAAGAACCATAAGGATTACCACATAGTGTGTTTTGGGAGGACCGGCTAATTGACGACATGTTCCTTATTAAAACTTATTACCAGTGTGTGTGAATGGGAATGGCAGTTACTTTGTGCACTTGGTACAATTCATAGAGTAAAATATAATTTTACCTCCCAGTAGATCTTATCATCAAAGCACTTCTCATCTGTAACAGAGCCCCAGAGTGGCATCCTTAATATCAGACCTGTGGGGTGATAGTAGATAGCTTAATCCGCCAAGTTATCTATTGAGATATACAATTGCTATCTATTTAAATGTGCATGTACATCAAAACAAGAAATTAGTTCTCTATTAAAGCTTTAAAATAATGTAATGTATTTTATAGTCAAACAAGCACTAGAGGTGATAAACTAGTTTCTCTCTGACCACAATGGGTTCCACTGGCCCAAACTAATCAAATCAGGATTCTTATTAACATCACTACACAACAGTTCATTATTGTAGGAACTTTCCCCAAAATATTAATCTGTATCACAGTGGAGCCGGTTTTCTCTAAAGCGCAAAGAACTAAACCCTAAACTAAACTCTCTAAAGGGTGCCAACACTAGTACTGTGTTTTCGTTATTATTTAATTTCTTGATTAATATAGAATTCATTTTGCTTCCTTTTACCCATGTCTCTTCTGCCTCCCTCACTTTGTGCTACTCCAAACAAGTCAGGCTCTTGCTGCGCTGGTGTGATCGTGCTGCAGTCTGACGTTAAAAATTTACGTTTGTAAATGTGAGACAAGTTCGTCTTGGCAATTGGGGTGGCAAGTGTTTCTTTTAGGATGGCATGACACCCAAGTAGACCCGCCCTTGCACTCAAACTTCTTTGAGTATGAATACGTAAATAATAGTTCAGAATGTCTAATTGCACCCAGATACATTTAGTTGTCCCACACAATACAGCCATTTGTACCCCCAAAAGCATGTCTAATGCTATAATTTAGGGTGGAGTTCCATAACATGGTCTGGCCTGTGAAACAAGCCTTTATTTTACCTGTGGGTGACTATGACAATGGAACACAATCAAAACTTCTCCAGATGTTTCAGCCCCTCGTGTCAACTGTACTTAGCGTTCCTGTACCATGACTTTTGGCATGCATATTGTATATTGTATGTCTATTAATATTTTAGATTTGTGTGTAAATAATGTAGTACAATTTAACTAATGCAATCTATCAATCTAATTACGATCTGAAAATAGTAAAAAGGGTGACATTATTTGTAATCTGGTGATAATTACTTCGGGGTGTAAACTTTTTACACTCTCCAAGGTACAAAAAGCAGTAATAGTTGGGAGTGTACATTAAGCAGTGTTGGATTTTTAAGAGCCATCTACTCATACATACCCACAAGTATTCCACCCCCTATTCCAAAACACACAGCTACACACAATGCAGCTGCCTGGTAGCCACCCTGTACAGCAGGAGTCCTTTTCTCAAAAGCCTTTTCAAAATCAAAAGTAGCTTTTAGTCTGCAAAAAAAGAGACAAAATCTTGATGAGAACAGACTTTGGGCTGGCTACACAGTGAAACTTGAGAATGCACTGAATACTCTGAATGTAAAGGTTCAGGAAAAACCTTTCTACAACACTGTTTTTTTTTTAACCAAGTAGAAAAGAAATTGTGTATGCAGGTCGTTTGAGCTTACCCATCTGGACCATAGACAGTTTCAGATGCAGCAGCAGCTGTTATAGCTCCAACAATTCCCCCTATTACACCTGGCATTGCATGAAGGTTATGAATTCCACAAGTGTCCTGGATCTTTAACTTCCTCTCCATATAGGGCTGCAACACATAAATTGGATCGGACCAACGTCTTGTTAAATGTTTCCTTTAAAAAAAACTTTTACATCAAATGTGGTTCTTTTAGTTCTGGTCATATCATATAATGAAAGTTGTGCACACACTACTTCCAAGAGTATGTATGTAGTATGTAAACACAGGCCCTAACTTTTATTTGTAAATTACCCCTTTATATTGTCTCTGGGAATTTGAAAGTATTTTAATTGCTGGTATATTTTGCTATATAGTACTGCAAACGTCGCCACCTCCATGATACCAGACTGTCAAAACTATTACAATAGAATAGAAAAAAAATAGAAATACTTTATCAATACAGGTGTTACAGTGGAAACCATTTGTGTATGAATGACGAACCTTCCCTTTAAACCCTTGTTTTATTTTGGGTGATTTTAAATCAGCCGATTAGAAATGGCACTTCCTTGATTTTAATATTTGCAATTCGTGTATTGGTGAATTCGAGGCAGTAAGGTTCTGAGTGATATGGAAATATTAAAAATGGCTATAAAATAATATTAAAGTCCTGTTGGCTAATTCAGATCATAATGTAGTTTGTATC
The DNA here is from genome assembly GCA_028566735.1 of Ammoglanis amapaensis. Taxonomy (NCBI): domain Eukaryota; kingdom Metazoa; phylum Chordata; class Actinopteri; order Siluriformes; family Trichomycteridae; genus Ammoglanis; species Ammoglanis amapaensis. The sequence continues at coordinate 8,789 of JAOUQU010420043.1, forward strand.
CATTCTTTAAGCCAGTTTTTAAAAAGTAAAATTTTGACTTTGAAATGGGCTTTATTGTCAACAGAATGGGAAATTTTCCATGATCAGAACTTACAAGATGCCACTGTCACATATTATATTAAAACCTGTACTGATCGAAGGTACCCAAAACTTTAGTATACCCAACATTAAGCTTTTTGTCACAAAAGAAATTACAGAAAAAGACTGGCTTTTAGGAATGGAGACCAGGTTCAGGCAGTTTTGTAGTGGATCTAATGATTATGATTTATAATACAACATCATTAGAGAGCATAGCAAGATACTGTATTTCTGTCTGGTTTGGCTGTCTTCCTACCCAACTAAGAAATGATAGCTAGTATTGTTCAAAATGGCTGGAAAATCCCTGATTATGCTATCTTCTTAGAATATCAGCTTCTCCCCTCAGGAAGAAGATTCAGAATGGATGGATGTTCTTGGCATAAAACACTTTTGTACCAATATGGGTCCTTGAGCATGACCTTTAACACTGTCAGCTCCAGGGCTGCCGCATGAGGGTGCTGTACGATGTCTGATCTTGCGCTCTGAAACCAACTTTCAAAATTCCACTTGGTGGACAATAAAGTCAATGTATTTAAGTTCTGAATGAAGGCCATACCGAGATGTATTTGTAGCCCAGTGTAGAGATGACTCCACAAAAAAACCCGACTATCAGGGATCCATAAGGCATCAACATAAATTCAGCGGCTGTTCCTACAGCAACACCACCTGCTAGAGTAGAATTCTGGATGTGTACCTGAAGAGAAAAAGTACTTTATAAAGTACTTTGCTGTAATAAATGATAAAATACTAAAATAAAGTCATATATTCTGTTACAATATAATTTCCTGATTTATAATATATCTACTGATTTCATTCTTTTTAAAAGTAGTGTGAATCTAAAAATCTGTTTGTTTATTTTGAAAAGGATGGTATACTATATCCTTTACTTAAAATGCATGAAACCCAATTCCATGTCTTAACAAAGCTGTAATACAACACTACAGAATGCATGCAGAAGGAAGTTACAATATAGATTCGAGTCAGCCCCTCTTAAAACAACTTCTTATTTTCGAATACTGTATATACTGAATATCTCTACATTATTGTTTTTGTTTCTTATTTTTGCCTCTGTATTGAGGATATCCTTGCTTGGTACCTGGCCCATAATCATTTCCCTTAGTTTCTATTTTAAACAAAGACACAAAAACATGCATGAATCAATCACATGCAAGGCAAATTGGCATTCAATTTGGGCAGGAAAGTTTGGCAGGATGTCTGGACATCTTGCAGAAGTAGAAGCATGATGTTTACCTATTTTGTCAAATTTCCAAAACATTTATCTTGAGTGTAAACATATTACAAATTTTAATGTATTTCTGTTAATAAATGAGAACCATCACCATCATCATCATGTTCATTACCCTGCATCTATTATAATGGTTATAGCTTATAGATAATTGTTTAATTGATAAATGTTTATCTTATCTGTATTTTAACTCTTCCAAATGTGCTATTAATATTTGCTTTTTGTATAAATGACTATGGTTTATTAAAACATGTGAAACTTGTGAAAATTGATCTAGAACCTATAGTTTAATAACTCAAATGAATTAATTTTACTTAATGTTAAATACTTTGGCTGACCAATTGTTAATAAATGTTGTATTTTTAAATAGAATGTTTTATTTATTAATTAAAATTCTGTAATAGTCATTTGCATTACCATGTCCAGTTTCCCATGCTTCTCAGTCAGGCTAGATAAGGCAAATGTGGTAAGTACAGTGGCAGCCAATGAGAGATAGGTATTAATAGCTGCTCTGTGCTGACCATCTCCATGATCACAAATGGCAGAATTAAAACTGGGCCAGAACATCCACAGAAAAAGGGTTCCTATAAATAAAATATATAGAATTATTATGAATCCCATACTTATTTCACATTTATTATTTCACACACACACACACACACACACACACACACACACACACACACACACACACACACACACACACACACACAC
>JAOUQU010420053.1:0-10826 GCA_028566735.1 Ammoglanis amapaensis
CAGACAGACAGATAGATAGATCAGAACTATGAACCATCATTTGACTCCCAAGTTTTGCAAATCATCTACATGTCCTATGGTGCTTTATTGTTTAAACCACTGCAGAAACAGAATTATCAAAGTCAACAGCTCGGTATATGCATCACCACTCTCCATAAGACAAAGCTAAATAACAACTGCAGTTAATCTGAACATTCTTGTCATATTTGAAACCTTGTTGTGTCATCTGAGAGCCATTCAAGAGAGAGCAAACTGCACCGCCATTTGTACATCATTAACGTTTTAATGAGACTGCTCTTTAGCTAACACCACAGCTCGACTGAAGTCCAACTACGGGCCAAATCAGAAAAAGATCTACAGGGTCAAAAGTGTGGAACACCACAGGGGTGCCCAGACCGAGTCACGCACACAATCTCACATATGGTCCTGGCTACTCGAAGAACACTTCAAAAGCTTGATGCCCATGACTGTTACTCTAGTTTTACAAATCACCAGAAGTGAGAGAAGATTCATGGCACCTTTTTTTAACCTCTGGGGGCCAGTATGACAAAACACAATCTTGGTGTGATAACTTAATAAGGCACATAAAATAGAAGCAGGCTCTGATAAATTTGAGATTTTCTATAACAAGTATTGTTGTGAATATCCATATCATATTACATTTTGATTAGCAAGCAAGTCTTCCACTGCTGCTCAATGCATCCTAAAAAGGAGATTTGTCTGAGAAACTCCATCCAAACTTCTGACCCTTTATTAATTTGTGAGGCCAGTCTCACACATGGATGCGCTTCCACTAGTCATGGTAGCTTACAACGTTCCTACACAGCATCAAAGACTTTTCAGTTTAGTCTTTTTCCACCCAGTAGACTTTTAGAGGTTAATTTGTATGCTGTATGCACTACCAACGCACTGTCCAGTAGGGGGTGCCCAGTCAACAGAGCTGAAATTCTAGCACAAGGAGTTTAGAATACTCACACTGGTAACATATTGTCATGTCATGATGTTTAGCTCTGGGTCATTTATTATCAAGCCACACAAGAAAAAACGAATTAGCTTTTAATATTTAAAAAATAGCTAAGTAGAAATAGCTTTTACTGCTCGTATGCTTAAGGCCCTTAACCCTCAATTGCTCAAAATAGTGTTCCGTAGTAATTGTAAGTCGCTTTGGATAAAGTCGTATTATCTAGCATTATTAACTAATGTCTAAAAAATCTAGGCCAAACTAAACCTAAACCATTGCAGGAAACAACATTTCACTTGTATGAAAGGCAGAAAATCAGTTTGTCACATCTTTCTTCAAGACCGGACTCAAAAATTGGACATGGCCAAATTAATTAGTTCAAGTACAAGATGTAGTAACTAATCAAGCAGTCTGGTAATACGAGTGCTTCATATAATTCAGCAAAAGCTCAAATTTCCTGAAACACAGCCTAACCTTTCAACATATTTTACCAAAGCCATGTCTGGTAAAACCTGCGTATGCGACTGTGTTCTTCATGAAACCACACCATGTGTCAAAGCTATCTGCTAATGGACCCGGGCAGAGAAAATGTGATTGGCTGAACTTCTCGGAGGCTAAGCATCTCTAAGCATCTCCTGAGATAGAAATGTGGTCTGTTACTAAAACAGAATGCATTCTCCATATATGGAGAAACTATGCTGAGTGTAGAGGAAGGTAATAAGAAATAAAGAAGAACAATATGATAATATGAAGTGGGTAGCACTGTCAGTTTGGATCTCCAGATGAGTCTTATCTAGATGGATTTTTCTATAACCCCCAACATAACTACACACCTTGAAGTAAGTGAGTTTGACAACTCAAGCTGGAGCATACGGACTTCAAAATAACAATGTGATGATTGGTACAATGTTCTTCACCTCAGAAATCCTTCCAGTTTAAATATAACGCAGGTCAATCGTGGTTGAGCACGATATTAACTTAAAATGAAAAAGATTGCAGCTAATTGAATTGGAGCCCTAGAAAATAGTTTAGGTCATGCAGAAGTCAACTACAATCAAACCACTCCACATGTGCACGGCTATAGCTATGGCCACACGGTCCTCCTCACATCTACATCCACCTGCTGCCATCTCTTTTAGTTGCTGGGTCTGCCTGTTACACCATCAATGCTGCTTGATGCCAACTATCGACTGCCACCATGATGTTATTCGCTCTTGTCCTTTTTGCCACCACATTCTTTTTCTACAGATTTGTGACCAGCCCTCTTACTCTCAGCATTAGGATCTTTAAAGTCTATTCAAGTAGAATGAATCAAACTGCAGGGCTCCAGCTAGAACTCATGGTGACCTGAAACTCAGCATCTAGTGGAGCAACGAATGGTCAGTCCTGAAAGTAAACTTCTAACCGTATAAATAGGTCTTCAAGTGTTTGGTTGCCTCAGCGACTGCCAGCAACTTGTGGCAGTTTTTGTAGTAGCTGCGTTATTACTGGCTTAACACTTGACTAAAGTAGGGCACTACTCCCCCCTGTCCGTCTGGAAAAGTATTGCTCTAGTACCATGTCCAAGTCCAGAATAAACTTTTTAAACTAAGTTCGTTTCTAGGTTTGTAGGCCAATACAAAAGTCATTTGTTGAACATCCTCTGGCCAGATAAAAGTTTTTCCTTCCTCTGTGAAGATCCTGTGAAGCGTCCTGCTGATGTTAATAAAGCTTCAGTATTTTGACAGAAACCTCTGAAATGTCTGTACCTGGTGGGTGGTGATGCGGGTGGGCTAGTCACAGATGCCTTGAAATTTTTCAAGGTCAGCAATAACCTCCTCCTAACCAACCCTATGACCTAGAAATGCAATCTCCTGCTGCATCAGCACAAGTTTTTTGTTGTTGTTTCAAAAACAAAGTGGCCCGTTCAACTATTTGAAACATAGCGCTAGTGTCGGGAGGGTTTGTGGAAAGGGTTTGGTGGCATGAGCCAAAAGTTCATTCTAGATTATGCAATCATTCAAAACTAAAAAACATGGAACCAAGCTGGAACCAAATGGACACCGACAGCTATGTGGTTAGGGTAGGAATCTATTGGACTTAGATTGGTCATAATCCATTCCATGTAAAGCTTCTGTGACAAGTTTTTCATCAAAACCCCAGTAAACATTAGCTTTAATGTTAGCTTTCTGAAAGCTAGATCACCTCAGCTTTGGCTATTTTCTCAACCATATATCCTGTGATGGCACAGCATGGTAAAGTGGTGGTCTCTGTTGTTGGTTTGTTCCCACAGTTAGCACCTTTTAATTCTGTGTCAGCTCTGTCAGTGCAGAGATGATTCTACAGGTGAATTATCCATTCTTCCGCTCAAATGCTCCTATGGTGATGGTACTAAGGCAAACTGATGCTGGTTCATTGGTTGGTTGCTGCTGCCACTGCCCGTTGGAGAGCAGTGCCCGTTCTGCTATGGGCTGCTATCTGGAGGGCAAATATAGTACATATATACGGGGTGGAAGGCAGTCTCAACCAATTGTGGTATGTATCATATACACTCATATATCCTTCCATACAGTGAGTGGGATTACCCAACAAGACAATGTCACATGACAAGAAATGTCCAACATTGTTTTACACTTCAGTCCCGAAGGTACTCATCACCCTTTGACAAAGCCATCAGCATTGACTTATTTGCTTCTCATCATCCTGTCAGCAAATGTAAATTACCAGTCCTTATCTCACAGCTCATCTGCTTGAATTTTTTCGTCATCTGTGTGAGGCCAGCCAGTTGTGTCAGCCACACCACTGTCATGTAAACAAGTAAACTACACATGACCTTTGCTTTGCACCATTTCCAGGCCACCGTTGCCTGTGGCAGCTTTTCATCCAAAGTCCGCTCTGGAGGCCTGGCTCTGACTCAAATACAATGATACAGAGTCGTATCCACATGTAAGTGGATAACAACTGTGTGAAAAAAATACTGGAATTTTAAAAATGTTGGTGGATATCTTTCTCCACCCAACACATTTTCTTTACCACATGCTTTACCGCAGGCTGAATCCTGCTGTGCAACCTAGTTTCTAAAAGTGAGAGGAAAGAAGAAAGAAAGAGAGAAAAAAAAGACAAATATATCACATCATAGAATCCATACATGCACCACATCTGAGGGTGTCTACAACAATACTTAATGATACATAAAGCTGAAAGAATTTCACTTTCTGGATTTGCTTAAGTTACAAACACAAGTTATAAATCACTATAGGGTTCATTTTCCACAGCTAGTCTATAATTGATATTGTGGCACAATAAAACACACAAAATTATATAGGAGCAATGTGAATTGCTATTTCAGTAATATTATTATTCAAACCTTGAACACAAAAGATTAGGATTTGTCAAATTTCGGCTGCTGCTTATCACTATACATCTAGAAAAAAATACACTATATGTCAGTAAGTATAATTATATTAAGTATATTTATAGTATTAATATGTCGTTTTCAGAAAAGCTAGCACTGTCACCTCACTGCAATGAGGTGCTGGGTTTTGAATAGTTTCCGTGTAGAGTTTTCATGGTCTCCTTGTGTCTTTGTGGGTTACCTTCAGGTTCCCTGAATTCCTGCCTCCATCCAAAAACGTGTACTTTATGTGTGTGCTCTGTGATAAACTGGTGGTCTACTTAGGGTCTACTTAGGGTAATTAGACTTAAACTTATGTATTGTCAATTCTGTAACATGTACTGTACATACAGATGATTGAAGGTGCATTTCTCTCAGACCAAAAAATGCAAATAATAATATAATAACAAATAAGAGTAAAATAAATAGTTGCTTTGTAACTTCGAGGTTCAAGGTGGCAGGAGGTTAAACCAGAATTACTGGACAGATGAACAAACAGAAACAAAACCTGAATATTTTGTAACTTTGTGAAAATTTCAAAATGAATCTGGCAATTTTACATCTAAATCTTACATCCAAGTCACAATGCTGTGGACTTAACCAGCATATCTACAAAACAACGAGTTAGAGGCAGCAAAAAACATCATCACCAACATCAGCATCAATCGTATCTACACCAGGCCAAAGATTCTGAAAAAGTCATCAAATTTTACATCAATAAATCTCCTTCTGAGACAGGCCCATAAAACATTTTGTGACAGTGAAAGAATTAATTAGGTATTTTATAACCACAGCAATAACAAGGTCATAACCATTTCAAACTGCTTGAAAGCTCTGTTAATAATTCAACTAGAATCACATTAAATCTACCACTAATCTAAAAGTTTGATTCGCTAGTCTAATTAATTACCCCATGTTCAAAACTCATTATCTTCAGAAAATGAGTACAATTAAGATAAACCCAGACCGAGAGAAATAGTGAATGAAAAGGAAAGAAATAGAAATAATGGAGAGACAATGAGATCAGCAGCACAACTCTCTAATGACTTCCATGCCTTGTACTGATTAAAACCACACCAGAGTTCTTACAGGCAGGACCCAGGCCAGGATCTGCTCTATCTTCCCTCAGTTTCATATTCTCAACTCAAGATGCTTCCATTTGGCCTTGCAGGATTAAAGCGGGACCCTTGCCACATAGCTTTTGAGAGGGCAGGGAGACGAGACCTGACCCCTACTCCTTCCACATCCTCTGCGCAACCACAACCACATGCCATAGGCTCCTCTGTTTCAACTGACCAGCCCACTTCCAGCCCATAGCAAAGACAAGACTTATGGAGATGGGGTTTGATGTGGAGAGAGAGTGTAATTAGAGGCCCCGGAACATGCACGGAAACAGAGTAGATTTGTTCATCTGTCGGGTACGAGCGGTGGAGGGCTGTAGAAGGCCCACACTGCCCTTGTGTTTTTGCAGCGGTGTTTATAGGCGTGGCTGAAAATATCCATCAGAATTAGAGACAGGCCCCACACGATCAGCACTTACTAGTGTGCGTAGGCTCAGGTTTCAGCATGGCCTCAGAAAACAATTAGGCTAAGGTAGGAGGCAGCATGCACCGAGACGGGAAACACGAGAGATGTAGCCCAGGGCGAGTCTGATTACTCAGACAGTCAGTATTTTTTTAAGCACTTAGTCGACACCTCATTAGGTTTTTCTATCCTGCAGTTTAGGGGGTTGGTTAAGGATGCTTCAGCTTGCAAGTGGCAGGCTGAACAATCTCAAAGCGTCGTGAGTAAGGCATGAATAGGAAAGAGAAGAATTGACTAAAGACTTGGCAAACCAAGTCAGCAGTGCTAACCTCATTTGTTTTTTTAACATTAATGTCATATGTATTATTTCACATTAGCATTGAGCAGAGCTCAAATGTAATAACTAGACTGAACAAATAGGGGAAAATCTAACTATTTTGCTCATGTGGTAGCCATGGCATAATGCAGCTGCCACAACTGGAACTGCTTACATTAATGGAGTATTTAGCCGAGGCAGCGTGCCCATATGATGGCAAAGTTCAAAATTCAAAACATTCAAGCCAATATCTTTTATGGTCTTGTAGTTTAGTAGCTTTCACCTTCCACAGAACTGTGTGACTAATGCTGCTGGATGGTCGGAAATATGTCCCATATTTTCAAATTTTTTTTTATTGATTAGTAAACTGGAGACTATTATACCCAAACGGCTAACCATATTTAATAGGCTTATAGAAAACATATTAAGATATAATTATATCAGGTGGTTTTTTATTGAGGGACCAACAAGGTGACAGTTAAATTATTCCACTCACTCATGGGACACTAGATCGTTTGTCCACAGTTTTGCATTAGAGTGTTACAAATAGTTATTATTCATTTTAGTTCATTTCCAGAAATGTACTTTTACAGTAAAACGTGTTCTGATACAAAAGCATCTGTTTGACATTTAGCTTTGCCAGCACAAACAAAATAAAATCCTTTAATGACAATGAATGTGTTGACATGCACAATTCCTTTAAATCATAAATTGATTATTCAAGTGGTCATGTAAACAACATCCTTCAATAGATGAAACAAGAGCGTGGTCATTCTCTGATTTTGAGAAAATACAGTTTTGGATGGATTAAAGCCCAGTGTCCAGATTATTAATGGCATGTTCCCACGTTCTTTTACATTACATTTCTGCTACTGCACATGTGTACAGAAATACTTCTAAATGTAGTAAATTGGTTCAAAACTTAATACAATTAATTAATTAACTTATGTTAAAGTACACATTATTATTTATTAATTCATTCATTTTCTAGTTTTAACACCACTGGCACCTACAGGAATTGAACCTGAGACTTTTTGCTTCTTGCTTAATTTTTTATGAATTAAATTGTTCAACATCTCATAAATTAAAGACAATGAAAAAAAAAACAACAATATTCAATTTATTTTGTATGTGTATGTACATTTTCAACAGAGCTGGCGCCATATAAAATCTTGTCTAGGGTGCCACATTGGGGTAGGGCTGGCTCTGCAGGAAACGCTTGTATCTCTTTAACAAACAAAAAGCCAAAAACAAACAGGTTGATTTACTCTCTTACACTGAATTACATGTGTACATTGTCAGAAGCCATTATCCAAAGTTACTTAGAATAACAATGCAACACCATTTTGGGGAACTGAGGTTTATGAGTCTTGCTAAGGGTCCCAACATGGGCAACTTGATGATAGTGGGGATTGAACAGGTATCCTTCTGATCTTAAGCCAAGTACCTTAACCACTGTGCCATCACTGAAAGATCCATCCAAGCGAGTCGACTAAATCAGCTACTGAAAAGCGGGGTGGAAAAAAACAGCTACTGACTATTAAGCAGCTAAAGTCATGAGACTTGTCAGGCAAAAATTGTCAAAACATTCCACTTGTAAAAGTGCAGCAATTAGTGCCCTTAGTTTCCAAACTTAATAAAAAGAGTATTAATAGGAAATGTGATGTAGCACTTCTCTTAATGTTTTAATTTAGTTTTAGGGTTTAAAATAAGTACTTGTTGGCAAGTTAAAATCTTTTCTTTGAACATTTGTAGTTCAATAAGGAATCAAGACAATGAGCTAATCACAGACTGGACATTTTTGGAAGGTTTTGAGATCAAAGAGCAGTTTTATTACATACAGTAATGTTTCTAACATTAATAAACACATAAAGTGTGCATCGATCCAGTTTTTTTCACTAGTTTAATTGAGTTTTGATAAGCCAGTTGTAATAAGGCCAGCGATCACGGTCGAACAGAAATACACACCTCTTGGTTCCTGCCTTATTTGTTGTTTGTCTTTTCTCTTTTTACAGAGCAGACACATCAACGTAACATTAGTACTGATTGAAATGGTTTAACTGTACAAATATTTAAGCATTCAAACAGCTGCCATTTTGTCAAACCTTTATGAGAGTTCAGAGTCACAATGCTAGTACCACGACGATATACTGGACCGTTTTATACCCACTGAGACCAGCCTGTCTAGAGCTAGCACGAAGTCTATATACTGGGCAGTTGACCCTAAACTGATCTATACCGTGCCGGTATTATAGCTGTACTGTATAATGTCCAGTATTATACCAGACATTAAACTGATCCATCAACTGCAAGTTCCAGAAGCTGTACAGCGTATTGTGAGCTGTATAATTTATTTTTTCGTTTTTTTCATCAGTTTGTTTTAACCCGCTCTATTTATACTGGCTTGGTACCGGTACAACAATGCATTGTGTTATGCATTATAATGACTTAAGTTCCTGTAGTACAATTCATTGTCTTTAAACATGACCTCACTGTGAGGCAACAGTGCTACTCACGCCAGTCATGAAGAGAAATAAACGCTTCAAATCTGAATAGGGAGGTTTTCAGTCTGGTTAAATAGGCTAATGCTAAGTGACATTGGTTGGGAAGAGGGTGTGTGGGTGTTTTGATAATAAACACAAACAAAATGAACCAAAACCATTTCAGCTAAAGTGTAAATATGTTTGATTAAAAGTTCATTACATGTCAAAAAATATTGACTACAGCCAATAATTCATTGATCACAGCTGTAAAAAAGACCATCAGCCAAATATATTAACAAGCTTGGAAGCATAGATTCCCACAAAAGTTCAGCTGCACAGTGTTGTTAAAATAATGAACCAAAAAATCTTAAACTGCTCTAACCACTAATCTACTTGTGGCAAATCGGGTGAAGATTCTCTGTCTTTCAAGAACAAATCTTAAACAATACACTTAACCAACAGAAATGCCACAATTGCTCAATGATGTTGATAAAAATCTTTGGACGAGTCACTTAAATCTGAAATGAAAACTTTTGAAACCAATGAAAAGAAATGACAAGCTTTGAAAAATGTTGCTATTAGCCAAGCTAGAATGAATCTCTTTCAGCTGATGAAACTCAGATGAAACCGTCTCGATCTGATCTCTTCAAATATGCTTGCTTTTTTATTTTTTCTTTGCTGCCTTAGATAAACCCTGCTGTTAATTGACTTCAATTAATGATGCTGTAATATAGATAGATAGATGGATGGATGGATGGATGGATGGATGGATGGATGGATGGATAGGTAGATAGATAAGATAGATAGATGGATGGATGGATGGATAAATGGATGGATGGATGGATGGATGGATGGGTGGGTGGATGGATGGATGGATGGATGGATGGATGGATGGATGGATGGATGGATGGATGGATGGATGGATGGAGAATTCAGTCTGTGAAAAAGCAGTGCATTTAATGTCAGTTAGAGGAATTAGGTTAGATTGCAAAGACATTTTTGTGTTTTTTTTTTTTTTTAGAAATGGTTTGTGCATGTAATTATAAATAAGGTGTGTGTTTGTGTGTTTATTCAGCATTTTTTTTCAAATGTGCAATCACACATGGCAGATGGTTATGCAACTAAATCTGCCTGTAAGCCCCGGTGTGTTTCTGCTCCTCTCCTCTCCTGTTATCTAACATATCTATCGTAAACTCGTGCTTTCACAGTAACAGTGAGCATTATAAGAGAAATCATCACTTATGTACGGTACATATAGCAATAAGTAAATTATTACAAAATTAAAAGAAAGGTTAAAAGAAAGATAAGTCTGTGTACAGTGGAGATAAAGTTATACATCTCTTTCATGCTTGATACATCCTGACATGACCTACTAATCTTTGCAAAGGCGCTCCAAGTCTGTTGGATTACAAAAGAAGCTTTCGTGTACAGCCCTGTTTAGGTCACCACACAGATTTTCAGTTGGATTAAAGTCTGGGCGCTGATTTGGGCTTTTTGGTTATTGTGCGAATAAAGTGTGAAATCCATCTTCAACTTTTAAAGGTTTTGAGCCGACTGATGAACTTCTCATAATTATTTTACCTTGATGATTCAGTGTGGGAGGATCCACCACTTACTGGTGGTTGTCGTCAGGAAGGGCATCCGGACGGAAAACTCTACTCCAAACATTAACGTCCTACACCAGGAACTGGGAAAACGGACGATAAATGAATAGAGAGAGAGAGATTCAGTGTGGGAGGAGTGTTCTGTTAGAGATTCATAGTGCTGCAACAAATACATCTTCTGAAATGATAAAAAAATAATAATCGTTAATGTAAAATATAATCTCTAATGATATCTCTAATAATCTAATTAAAGTAAAATATAATCTCATTTATGTATCACTAATTTCCCACCTGCTTTTGGCAGACGTTTGGCAAAATGTTGCCATACATACAGAATATATACTCAAGAATATTTACACACCATTTACTTTATTCTTACAAATCAATTCTTATCAATACAGTGGAACTTCGGTTAACGAACGCCCCTGATAGCGTCCAATTCGGATAACAACCAAACATTTCACAAAAAATTTGCTCCGGATAACAAACAAAATTTCAGATAGTGAACGTCACTACATCAGTGATGTCATCAACACGTGACCAACATCTCAGACCGAGTCTCATT
>JAOUQU010420074.1:0-21147 GCA_028566735.1 Ammoglanis amapaensis
GAAATACTCTGGGATCGGTAACGATCCACAGAGTGACCCAGGGTCGATTTCGACTGGAGGGTAAAAATCATCATCATTTTACTGTGCAGATGAGACAAAAGTAACATTTCTTTCTCCAAATCTAGTAGAGTCAAAAGTAAGATTTTTGACTTTCAAATGCAGTGAAGTTACAGTAAAAGTACCCCAAAATAATACTCCAGTAAAGTACTGATACGAATTACATTTACTTCGATACTGTAACTATTACGCCATTAATGCAAGCTAAGTTAAAAGTGTGGTATTAATATCTTAATAAACAAACAAACTGAATATATGCATTGGCAGTATAGTAAAACTGATGTTCGGTGTCGGTGGTCGTACACTGTGGAGAAGTTACAGCTCTCCATTTTTAGGTCAGTGCTACTATTTACGTTGTATGAAGCTGCGCGATTTCTCCAGGCGTCAGCTGAAGTCTCGCGATATTTGGAGATCTCGTTTGTTGGTGCGGAGCGCGGTGTGCACATCCTTCCTGAGTGTCTGATGTCTGGGTGGAGGAGATAGAAGGGAAGTACTGAGGTGAGCTCGACACACTCATTACCGTGTTAAAAAAACCCTCATGTTTATATCTGTCACGCTGTGTTAAAACCTGTTGACATTCGTTTGCGGTTGGCTGTTGAGACAGGAACAGATAACGGACTGAAAGGTTTGTTTTCTTACTCACACTTCACATGAAAAAGTGTAGATTTGTAACGTGTCGACGCTCCCTCAGTGTCGTGTTACTCTTGCTTTTGTATTGAGTGGATAAAGAAAACACTGTTTATATATTCCGTTAACGGTTTGTCAGAAAGAGCACACGTCGAAATTTAATGTGGTGATTTTCCGAGCTGGCTCCCTTCAGAGAGGTGGAGAGACATGGTGTCAAAGAGCTACATTGTACTGAGCTGAATCAAAGCGCTGGAGCTGTGGACAAAAAATATATCGCTTTAAATACAGTGTAGTACATCCGTGCCTACGTCACAAGATGTCCATAGTGTTCGGCTTTTTAAACAGCTTTTCTCTACTCAACACTTTATTCTAACTGCTGCATTTAAAAGTTTGGACAGGTTAGTCAACTTTAAAAATCATCTCATCACATACACGTTGACATACATCTGTCATAACGTCTAGTGTAAAGCGTTATATTACATGCATTAGTTTAGTAGAAATGACTGCACTGGATTTTCGTTGTGTGGTCGACTTAGTGCTTCATTGAATGGTTTAAAAGAAGACTAACACAATATGCGACTGTTACATTTCAAAAGATTATTTGATTAATTACTTTATTTAAATTAATAAAAGTATACTAATTTTCACCCTTGTAAAGGAAAATCTTCAGCATTTTACCCAAGCCGTGCAGTGAAACACACATTTACATGCACTAGGGGGTAGTAGTGAGTAGACGTGCTGGAACCGGTGGGAAGCGCTAATCACAACGAACGATTAATTAACCGGTTTGAGTCTAACCCCATTTAAGTTTGGTTTTAAAAATAACAATAGACTAGGGAAGTTCAGTGCTCTAAGTGGAGTAGTGGGATTTTCCCACTGCACACCAGCATTGAGTATGAAGACTTTGAATCTCGGCGTTATTGCTGACCTACTGGGTGTGGGAGTAGTTAACTCACTCCATAAAAAACACATTAACTATAGAAACAGCAAAAGCCACCAGGGATGGGAAGGAATTTTCATTTAATTTAGGGAAGTTCCAATATTTAAAAAAACCTGGCAGCTTATTTTTCTATGTCTGTAAATGGTTATTTCAGATGTGTCAGATGGTGTCAGAATTATTATCAGATTAATATAGGACATTGTACATTTTTATATGTTTTTAGAGAATGTGCCCTCGAGTATCAATTACAGCTTGATAATGACATATCATGCTGTTCACAAGTCGACTCAATGTCTTCCGAGGCTTTTCTGGAAGGACATCTTTTAGGACATTAAGGTTACAGGGGTACAGCATTTTGAGCCTTTATATAACGACTCAGCAGATTCTATAGGTTTTCTGTCGGATTTAGTGACGTTAATCATGTTATTCAAGTAGTTTGGGCTTAACACAGCACCACGACTAGACACACCTGCCCACACTATAACACACCAACACCACCACTACCCCCACGAAGGCAACAGTGGATTTCTGTTTACATTAAAATTTTGACCAGGATGAACCATGACGTTTATGGTTGATTCATGGATCAAACACCTGTTGTGAATTTAGCTGTTACGCTCGAGAACATCAAGTTGTGCAAAAATTACTAAAACAGTTGGACAAAAGTTTAGCGGTGGTCACATTAAGTTCACCTGTAAATGTTCTAGAGTATTTTAGGTTTATCCTGAATTCACCTGAATGTCGAATATCCCAAACTATTTGTGAGTAGTGTATGTTTTCTCTGCTGGCCATAAATGCCAACACTGAATGGTATGATTCTCTAACCAACGCTATTTTAATCTTGTTTGCAATGTATGTGATATGGTTGTACTTATTACCAAGTTATTCAACAGTTCATATTACATTTTTATATTAATGACGTAAACTGATACAGAGACACAATCACTTCTGAATGGTGTACCTAACACTTGTACTAACTAAAATATATAATTCTGTTTTGCAGTTATGTAGACTCTTAACCATCCTTGTTCATTCATTTAGAAACTTGTTTATTGTTTTTTTGTGCATTCTTATGTTTTAGCATGAACTGTCAAATTCTAAAACTCTGCAAATGTGTAATCTTAAAATCCATTTCAGTAAGCGAGAGAGTGCACATTCAGTGCAGCTGTCCTGCATAATACATTGATTCATTGAGTCAACATTGTCTGCTTGGCTCCAGCATTTCAGCTTCATCCTCTGTGAAATGTTCAGAGCCAGATCTGGTTAGAATAACACCACTGTACTCTTAACAGAGCCATGAATGCATCTAGAGTCATCGGGTTAAATCAGGGTTACTCTCAACTCTGTGAGACTTTAGATATTTGACTTGAAATCTTTCCTTGTATGAATTTGCTAAGAGTCAAAGTTTTTCTCACACAAAGGCATTATCAGATTGGCTTTATGTATTTTACATTAGTTGACGTTATTACATGAAATCCATTTTTATACAAAAAATATTGTATTATTTTAGCAAAACGAACTTTGGTTTAGTGACATACATACAGAAAGAATATATGAATAATTTGTTATTGAAAATTGTAAAAATTTCAAAATTGTGTTAAACAGGGAGCAACTATATGCATATTAATATATTTCAAAAAAGTTTTCATATTTTTTCAGTTAACACTGTTGCACTAAAGTTCTAAACATGCAGATTAAAATGTTTTAAATGTTAAAATTATTCAGCAACTGTTGAAAAGTCATACAAAATTGCAGTCGAACAAATGCAACAATAATGAAAAATACAATTTACAATGTGACTATCAGAAAAAAAGACACATTTTTGGACTTTTTTGTGTGTATGTGTTTGTACGTGTGCGTGTGTGTGTGTGTGTGTACAAAAACCTTGTCTCAAGCCACTGTGTTCACTACCTAAATAAACACAGTGAGCTACACTGTTGTATTAAAGGCAATGAATTATTAATTTAGAGCATAGCATAAATTGAACCTGAGACAGTGATGGATGGACACAGAAGCTTGAAATGATTTGAAGTCTGAAAAGCGTAAACTAAAATAACCACTCATGAAGTATACAACTCAAAAAGATGAATTTGTTCTGGGTCTTAGTAATAAGCTTCCCACAAATCACCCAAATTGCTACTTTTTAGTTTCTTACGTTTGCTGCATTTGGCAGATTTAGAATACTTGTTTCATCATTTGTGCTTTTTTTTACTAGATACATAGGTATTAATCCTGCGTTAATCCTTTGTGCAGTGAAATACACATTTTTACACACTAGTGAACAGATACTAGGGTGCTGCAGTGAGCACATGTGTCCGGCACAGTGGCCCTAGCCACGGTGCTTGGGAGGCAATCAGGGGTTAAATGCCCTGTCCATGGATACTTCAGGCAATATTTGTTGACTCTCTGATTTGACTTGACAAACGCCCAGTTCTCTAACCACCAGCCCATGCTTTGTAACATGAATGACAAAGAAAAATGACAAATTTGAGGAAGTGGGACTTAACCTCACAAGAAGTTAACAGTAGCTTAAATACTGAGTTACACAATCTTTATGCAGATACAGAATGTAAACATAATAATGATGTATTAAAATGTTTTTTATCTAGGTGTCCGTTGGTGACATGGAGCTCAGGTGAGAATGGACCATTCGTTGTCCAAACCAGACAAAATGGCCAAGTCAAGGCTGTTCCGGATATTTTTAATTCTGGGTTCTGTCTTCATGATTCTCTTAATCATTATCTACTGGGATGATGTTGGAGCCACTCATTTCTACTTGCAAACGACCATCTCTGGGCTTTATTCTTCTCATCTCCCCCCTGAGAGACACGCTGCTTCGAAACAGAAACCAGAGGATGACAAGGAGGGCTCATTTTTATCTGACATCGATGCTTTTGTTAACCAGTTTCTGGAAGGCACCTCTGATCCTACTGAGCAGGTACGAGTAGACCTTTCAACAGGAGAGACTCGCAATCAGACATCAGAAAAACCAGAGGAGAGGTTTGTCCCCAGACGAGAGTGGAAAATTCATCTCACTCCGATAGCTGTTGAAAAAAAACAAAGGCAGGACAGCAGGAAACATCTGATCCATGAGCTGTGCAGCAGCAACAGCAGTTTAGACTTCCCGGGAAAGAGCAGGACATTTGATGACATCCCCAACAAGGAGCTGGACCATTTAATTGTCGATGACCGCCACGGGATTGTCTACTGCTATGTTCCCAAGGTGGCTTGTACCAACTGGAAGCGCATCATGATTGTCCTGAGCGAGAGCTTGCTGGCTAATGGTGCACCATACCAGGATCCCTTGGACATACCAGTCGAACTCATCCACAACAGCAGCGTGCACTTCACCTTCAACAAGTTCTGGAAGCGTTATGGAAAGTTCTCTCGTCACTTAATGAAAATCAAGCTGAAAAAGTATACTAAGTTCTTGTTCATCCGCGACCCTTTTGTTCGACTCATCTCAGCTTATAGGAACAAGTTTGAATTGGAGAACGAAGACTTCTACAAGAGATTCGCTTTGGTCATGCTGAAGCGATACAGCAACTACTCTGACCCACCCGCGTCTGTCGTGGATGCTTTTGCGTCTGGAATTCGACCGACTTTTTCCAACTTTATTCAGTACTTGTTGGATCCGAACACAGAAAAAGAAATGCCTTTCAACGAACACTGGAGACAAATGCACCGACTGTGTCACCCTTGCCAGATAAATTATGACTTTGTGGGAAAGCTGGAGACTCTGGACGAGGATGCTGAACATTTGTTGCGGATTCTGCGCGTGGACAATATCGTCGAGTTCCCGCCGAGTCACCATAACAGGACAGTCCGCAGCTGGGAACAGGATTGGTTTGCCAATATTCCTTATGAATCACGAAGACAGCTTTACCAGCTGTATGAGCCAGACTTTAGACTATTTGGGTATCCTAAACCAGAAAAGCTGTTACATGAGTAGTGAAAGTACTTTTTTTTTAAAAAAAGGTTCAGTGATCAAATCGGCATAGGCAAATAAAAAGTATTAATGCGTTAATGAATTTAAAATATTAATAATTTTTGTAATTTGCGCCTGGTTAAATATTCATTAAAAAGTGTTTATAGGTGAAATATACTCTACTCTATGTATAGAATATTTATTAGTTTTTTTATTTGTGTTAATGAGCTCAAATCAACAAAATATTCGGAAAGGTTCCTATCTAACCATCTCTGAATCTCTTGAAATGCTTCTCACATGTTTCTAGTCTCAATTAAATCCAGCCAATTTCACACATTTGCCAACCTATTTCATTTGCAGCCAAAAAATACAGATTCATGGCAGTGTCTAGTTAATATCACTGAAAGATGAGTGACGGGGGTCTGTATTTTCTTTTTGTTTTAGATTTAAGTGTAAACATCCTAACTTCTCAAAAAATCTTTTTGATATAATGTTCTAGGCACAAAACATTTCTGGCGGAAAGTAGTACGTTTGCAGATGTATCAGGTTACGGTGGATATTAAAAGTACAATGATGAAAAATATCTGAGAGTAATGTGTGCTTGTGATTTATAAATGGCTAAGTAGCAATTATTGCACCATCACTGAACACAAAACCCTTTTAGCTTAAAAACCTTTATATCAAATAAGATCGTTCCGTTTTCTTACCACATCACGTCAACACACTGCGCTATTATAATTAAAAAAATACAAAAATATTTATTCATTTTTATTTTTTCCCTTTGTACATTATTCAGTATTATTATTAGTGTGTTATTTCTTCACACAACCCAGCCAACATGTTATTTGCAGAAGTAATATGTATTTAACCAAGCTTGGGACCCTAAAATCTTTAATTAATCCATTAAAACATGAATTATTTTTGCAACTACCTCAGAAAGAAAAGGTTTGTTTAAATGAATAAAATATATCATGATTATGATTATTTAATAAAGTTTCAAGAGATTCTCAAATGGTCATTTGGAATAATCTTAATGTGAATGTTCCCATTATTTTTGAAGAGCAATGGAATACATTGTTCTATTGTCGGTTAAGGACTCTTCATTTGAGCATAAAACTTTTTTTTTAATTTGCTCACACCTCATGTGGGTCAAAACTCAAGGAATCCGAGCATTATTGGCTTTTCATGTGTGCTTACCAAGTGTAACAATTCAGTATTTTTGTCGTTGTTGTTTAGGGACACAGTGTTATTACTGCAGATCTGTTAGCAGAAGTGAAAGGGAGATTTCTGTTACGCATGCAGAATATCAAAGGCAGCATTTGCCGCTCGTTGGTACGGTGACCTCTTTCCTTTGATTATTTCGCATTTATTTCCGCTTTGATTTTGAATGTCCTTTCTTTGGACAAAACAATGCTGTTGGATCTATTTTTTTCTTTCTTTTATCAGTAGTGTGCCTTGCATGCAAGCATGTATGCCTTTAAGCCTTCTTTATAAATATCCATTGCTCAAGGGACCTGTTGTGGGGGAAAGAGAAGATGGCTTGTTTATTTGCATTGACTCAAGCATTTAGCTGTATTCCTGGTTTGTATAAAATATTAAAAAAAAAAAAATCTAAAAGAAAAAGTCTAAAAACAGGCCCAGCAGAAGTTTGCAGAGTGATTTGCTCACAGCTAAATGTTGGGAACCTGTTGTCTATTGCACAAGCTAAGCCTGTTTTTTAGATTTACACCTAAAAACATCTGTTTTGATGGTTATGCTTGGATTGAAGTTGCTTGTTCTGATCTTTGTGTTGCATTTTGCACATTGTAACCTTCTAATGCATGCATCCACTCATGTTAAAGGAAATCTGGTGTTAATCTTTGAGGGATGAGTTGTTTCTAGTGTGGTCGAAGATTTGATTTAAAAATGGTGCCTCGGTGTACAGTGGCATCATTCGAATCCGAAGTAAGTGTAGTGTCACATGTCTCATTCTGTATAGCTGCTTGTTTGCTCATAACTGTGAAAGGGTAATACGACCAATCATGACGAACAGCGTAAATGTTTAATGCTTTTACATTGTTTTGTAATCATTAGTAATCGTAAGTGTTTACGAACTTATAATGCAAACCTTGTTTCCAGAGTTGGGATGTTTTGTAAAACACAGTAAAAAGAAAATCATGTGATATTGTTAATTCTTTATTGACTGATAATGCCAAAGCATTTGCTGTATTCAACACACTGCAAAAAGAGACCGAGACGTGTTTACCTGGTTCGTCATGTCACATGTGTTGGAAACTATGGACTCAAACTGATGTAGTTTTGGAATTTTCTATCTGTTATGGATTCACAAGCTCTGCAGTCCACAGTTTTTTTCATGCTGCACTGTATGATTCTGGTTGGCAGATGGTTGCTGATGAAATTAGTCATCATAGAATGAATGAATGAAGGTTCTCTCTGCTTAGTGTTTGGTCTATGAGTAGAAATGCTCTTGCAAGTTCAGATGTTGGCATCCCAACATTATTTCTTTATGGCAGACACTAGGGACACGACCCCAGCTCAGATTGAGAGGCAAGCTCATTGCTAGTGGCTAGCTATTTAATCACGATCAATATAGTTGTTAAAACTTGGAACCTCGGTAGGCATTATTATACATTGTGCCCGCCAGTCTGCTGATATCGGTTGGTCACCATTCAGGAGACTCGCACATTACGAACTCATCACGTTGACAATGGGTTGCTTCTCCAAATACACACTATGCAAGCCTTAATTGGTTTTTAAGAGACTCCCCTACTGGCTGGGAGTAAATGTTCAATGTCGTAAATTGCTTTTGTTTTATTTTTTTGCATTTTACAAAACGTCCTCAACATCCTGGGTTTTTCTGGAGCAGGAACTCTACAGCAGTAAAGAGTTCATTTATAGAGTACAATCAATCTGTATGTTCTATGCTGCCACTTTTTTTTATTTACATTTTTTTAAAAATACATTTGACCTCATTATAGTGCCAGTTTAAGCCTTTATCCCCATTAACAGCTGGGCCAGGATGGGTCAGGTGCTAGCAGTGATTTAGTAAACGGGAGGACAAAAAGTTTACACACACAATTAAAATGTACAGATATTTTATAAGTGATTTAATTAAATGAATGACTTCTTGATTAGATACATTATATGGAGAATTTATTTTAGTGTTTTAATTCATGTTTTTTGGATATGGATTATTTCTAACGGTGTAGGTCATTTTTATATGGTGGAATTTAAATTCTTCCACATTATACAGCAACATTAAAGCTCTCGTTGTATATCTGTGCACAAAGCTTTGGTCAAGTCAGGTTGCCTGACCTCCGTGCCAATGAACTAGAATGAACAACTGGAATAATCAGTCCAGGCTTACCTGTCCTTAACATCTGCAAATCGGTGAATGAGCACAAATTATTACCATGTATTTTTGAAAAACAACTTCATAGTCAGATAAAATTATTATATATAATATTATTATTGATTTATTTATATATCAATATATATATGTGAAGATTATATATATATATATAATGTGAGTGTGTGTGTATGTATATGCACATTATATAAATTAACATTAACATCAGATCTGTACATAGCTCTGATAAATATGCCCTTTAAGATGGTGCTTTATTTATTTAACAATAAAAATCATGTATACATTTTTATTTCATTATCATTTGTGGATAGTAGTGCAGATCTCTTTAAATTTGAAAAGTAAATTTGTAAAAATGTAATTTATTTTTAATGCTGTTAATATAGTTTAAGCTGTCATATTTAACATAGTTAAATGTATGTTAAATGCATGTATGGAAAATGTGAATCCAGTCATGTAATACTATGATGATTCTTCAAAACGTTTCTGCACTATAAAAACCTTTTTCAAAAATAAATCATTTTTCAACATTTTTTGGTGATGCATATTCTCAGCGTTGTCCCATTTTAGTGCTCTAAGCCAATATGTAATGTTTTTGGGTGAACACATAACTACAAACACACTACTGCTTTCACAATGTCTCATGAAAAGCTTGCGCTCATTATTTAAGTGCTTTTTAAGCACTTATTGAGCTTAAGTGCTCCGACCAAAATCCAGGAATCGGGTCTTTCTGACACAAAAAATTGCTTCTCCTCCAACCATATAAGTGCACAAACTCTCTGAAGATCCATCGTACATGATTGATGTGATTTTTGTTTCCATGTATGTTCATCGATTGGAATGAATGTATATGCGTTATATGTGACAATCTGATTCTTATGGTGACTTCTGGGCAGCACAGTTTTACAGTGTTACATTTAATCATTATCTCCAGTTATTGTCACTGAGGATTCTTATGTTCTCTCCATGTCTTAAGTGGGTTTCTTTTGGAGAGCTATTTTCTCCCACTTCTGAAAAACATGACAATGTGGATTGCTACTTTAAATTGTGCTTAGAAATAAGTGTTTGTGTTGCCTGGCAGTCCATTTCTTTCTATTTTTTCCAGGTATCTTCAGAAGCACAGTGAACTGTGTAATATAAGGTTTTGTGGTTTATGCCTTTTTAATAACATGTCTTTAATTAAATCTGCCTAAATTAACAAAGATTAAAGATTTGCATAACAATACTAATTTTTAGTTCCAATGTTTTATAGAATGACTTACTTATCCATGTTTGTTGTTAACATAGTTACATTTGTTTTTGCTCATGTCTCTTTGATCAATCTGTGCCTGTTCTGGATACCATGCTCTAAATCTGACTGCTGCCATCAAGAACACGTTATTCTTTTTGGATTTGTCTCAGACCTGATCTTTTTATTTCAGGTTTGTTTAAATAATGGGTTTAAGGGGATTTTGCTGTATTTGTGTAGAAAAAATAGGGAAAAGAAAAAAAGGAACGCAATTTTCAATGTTGCATCATTGTCGAGTGGGTCAATCCTGGAATAGTTTTGTAATTGTTATTTATTACAGTTCTAAAAACACGTGCTATGCAATGTTGAGAAAATAAATGAAGCTTTATGCATGGTACAAACTTGTCATTTTGATCATTCAAACAAGGCTAAAACACTACGGCAGTTTTAAAGCCACTTATGCAATTAGGCTTTTTTGGTACTGGAACCTATTTAAGCCAAACAGTGGTAACTTTGCAATGGTGAGTCTCAAACTGGCAACCATATGATTACTTCTCCAGTACCCTAACCACTAAGCAAACATATACCCTGGCCCCGTTCTAACACACACACGGACACACACATACCTATAAGAATATTACATGTATTCATTTAATTGCATGTTTTTGGACTGTGCAAGGAAACTAGAGCTCCTAGAGGAACTCCGCATGGACCATGCAAACCGCACTCCTCACAGAAAGTACCTTAGTAAATTATAATTTACTAATGGCGTAGGTTTTTGGATTTTAAGTCGTAAACAAAACTCATGACATCCCTTTTTCTATAATTATAAGTATTTCATAATTAGCTCACTAGATGGCAGTAAAGCACTTTACTCAAAGGTGCACAATTATAGGCCTTTTACACAGGTCTCATCAGTATGGCAGCCCATTCCCGCCAAATAAAAATAAAATACCCCCCCTCCTCCTCATTATTAAGTCAATTGTTCATGTATCACAAAATACTATATTCTTCAAAACAACTACTTAGTTTCTCAAAATATCAACATTATATATCGATATTACAGAATAAGGACATTGCAATTGACGAAATAATGAGAAAAAAACTGCTAGATTTTTATTTTAGGTCGAACTGCACTAAAGGAAGTGTTTTCTGGGATGCCAATCAAACTGCATAGAGCTTCATGTAGAAGTAGAAGATCAGTATCAGGCTTTTGTCACTCTTTGTAAGTGGTTCAGATCCTACAGGTGGATTGTAGTTTGTTACTGTGTTCTGGAATCGTCCAGCATTTGCTATGTAGCAGCTTGTGTCATGGTACCTGCTCTGGGGTCTTGGGACTGTGATAGCAGTCACCGCTATTCTTGTTGAGATGACACATAATGAAACAATCTACACTAGCGGTAGAGCAACTTCTTCTAGTAGCGACAAGAGGACTAGACAAAGACATGAAAAAACTAGAGTAGGCTCAGTCAGAAAGATCAAAATAAACACACGTTTTAACAACTTTGTGTGTCATTGTCCAGCACACGCATTCTATTTACAGTTGTTGCAGATACAGAATGATGTCCAGCATTGCCTGATCACGAGATTGTCCAGAAAAGATTTCACCTTCATGACACCTCTTATGGCAAATCCTAATCAGTCATGGTTCTTGGGGAGAGAGAAATGTGTGAGACTACATGAAACATGGAATCGGAGCAAGTGCAAAAGTAAATGAACTTTCATTGAAATGAAGGTCAATTCGGTTAAAGACTTAGGTGAAACACATGTGAGTGCTCAAGTATTCAAAATGAGCAGACCAATCAAATGAGACATCCTTGAGAAAATTGTGAACTGCTCTGGATAAAAGAGACAGGAAATCAACCAAACGACAGTTCAGTCTAGTAATAAAGAACAAATTAACAATGCAGAGAGGAAAGGAGACATTTTAGAACATAAAGAAGAAGGTTGTGAAAGCCCATCAGTCTGGAGAGAGTTACAAGACCATTTACAAAATTCTAGCTTCATCCATCCACTATAAGACAAACCATTTACAAATGGAAGGCACTCAGCATCACCGCAAATCTGCCCAGAAGTGGACGACCACTAAAACTCACACCAAGAAGCACCAAAAAATCTACAATCTACATCTACCATCAGGCAATATCAATAGACATGATGTACATGGAAGACAGAATAAAGTTGCTCATTTTAACATTGCCAGAGAGCACTTAGACAAACCAGAGGCTTTCTGGAAGTCCTCTTGGAGTCACTCTAAGAGGAAAATGATTGGCACTCCAGACTGGCCCAGTCAATGTCCGGACTTCAATCGCATAGAATTGCTGTGGCATGATCTGAAATGGGCGGTACATGCCAGATGTCCCTACAACCTCTGTCAACTGGTGGAGTTCTGCAAGTAGGTGTGGACAGAAATCCCCCAAAAGCTCTCGTTTAAGGTTACAGAAAACATTTGGTTGAAATCATTGCTGTAAACGGAGGCTGCCACAACATATTTACTAACAGAGTTTAAATTCAGTTTTTTAAGAAATAAAATACTTTTGTTGAATAAATAATTAAATATATATATTCTTTCTTTGTCTATCTTATTAGGAAGATCTGCTTTACAATATGAGATTTGGATGTTCATTTTATATCATTAATATAATTTTCAGAAATGTATAATATAATGTTCAGAAAACAATGACCATGTTTGGATGGTTCACAAACTTTTGAGCAGCACTATATGTCCTTGTTAGATAACTTACAGGATTTTGTTAAAGGTTAAAAACAAGAAAATATCATTAAAAACTGGAATTGGCTGACTATCCGGAGCCCCGGATTTATTTTGTATGTGCTGGTCACACAGAGCAAATGCACAAGACAACCTCTAAAGCTGAATTATTTTGGCTGTGCAAAAGGTCAGAGCATTAGGCACCCTGGAGAGGACCTGGTGGAGAAGGTGGGCATTGTCCATGTGGACCTTGAAACGCCTCTGTCGCATGAGTCATAGCTCGCCGCTGGGAATATTTTTTCTATGCAACCGTGAAGTGGACAGGTAGGGCAACAATATGTACAACCCCTAGACTCTATAATGACATTGAGCATATTTCTGTGTAGTAGAAACAACATAAAGATTAATGCATAAGCAAATGAAAATAAAACAATCTTGACCATCATCATTTATGAGTTTTACTTTATCAAAAAACAACCTGTCCCTGTAGAACTCCGACAGATAAAGATGACCAGCTGGTCTAGAGCAAAGATTTCAGCTGGAAAAAAAAGCCATTTGATAGGTTGTGAGATTTGAACTAGTAATATGATCATTTCACATAATATTGTACTTTATTGTTTTGTATCTGCATGTGTTTTGTATATATTTATTAAGTTATTTTATGCCCTTTTATATCAAGACCCTGCTATAAGTTTAGCTCAAGACCAGCTGGCCATTAAGGAATAAAATACCCAAATGCTAGTGAAGAGTTAGTGAACAAGCTGTAGCCAACCAGTATAGGATAAATTTTGACCAACTGGTTTTAGTTGGATTTTTTTGCAGGGAAGACTGGGAAATAAAAGGCTGATGAAGTGATTAGTGAGCCCCAGACTCGACACAAATGACTGGTTTGACATTCATCTTAAATAGCTGCCACAGTATGCAAATTGTAAATCTGCATTGGTAGATTTGCATGCACTGCTTAAATCGTTTTCCCCTAAATGAGAGATGCTAGGATTTCCATTCCTCTCATTATCCCCTAACAGCAGCAATATGTGGGGTAAAAGCTTTATAACAGTCATGCAAGTGGCAGCCAAATAATATTTCTCATACAGTTTTCATTCTGAAATGATTTAATGGTATACTCAGCTGTTGTAAAATGCACTAAAAAGAATAAGTAAAGCGAGAAAATCTAATCTGTTTTTACTGATGTATCATTCTATGTCGTTGATTTAATAATAGTTAGAATTTAAAGCCTGCCATGCATTCCAAAAAGTCGTAGCAGAGGCAAAATAGACTGAATAGTAATTTTGTTTATGGAAAGTTAAGGCATTTCATATTAAGCAGCTACATTGGAAAAAGGTGGGAGAATTATGATTGGAAATAGACAATAGATTTGAAAGAGGATGTATCGAAAATCAGTACAGAATTGAAAACTAAAATTTTAGCTCAAGCAAAACGTCAATATGATTCTATTTGTAGTGTCATTATTAGCAAAGGTGATAAAAGTTCCAACTATTGGAAGTGTATGTACAGTCATCAACTCTAAATATCTGAATACAGTATTTATTATACAGTAAATCTAAATTAACATTGTTACAAACAAGGTTGGTACAGCATGAAAACTGGCAATAATGAAAATACAGTTTTGACTTTTCTTTAAAAATACATTGACTTTCTTAGAAAGATCACACATTTAAGGTATGTTGCTCCAAGATCTCAATGTGCATCTTGGCATTAATGCTGCCATCACAGATGTGTAAATAACCTGACAGGATCTGACCAAAATACATGTTCCAATTGTGTGATGTTTCACCATAGATACTTCTGAGCTCAGAGACGATGATGCCAATGCTATACATGGACATCTTAAGGCTTTGCTTTTGCAGAATAGAGTTTCAAGTTGTGTGTGTGCATGTGTGTGCATATAACTGTTGTACTATTTGGAATCACATCATTATTTTTTTTTCATCTTATTACCTAAAGCCCTAAATCATCTACTTTCCAACTCCAATGTTCATCCTTCATACAATAGGCTGTTATAACTGCAAAGAGAAGAGATTTTAAATGAATGCCAATCATCTTTCATACTCTACCTTAATTTGCGACCAGAAACCTGTCTGCTGTCGTCAAATCTCCCTGCAGGTGTTTTGCAGGGCCTTGAAGGTTTTTAATCACCTGTCAGGCAGAGACTCACTGAGGTTACAATGGCAGGAGTTGTTGATGACATACTGGAGGGAATTTAGAAAGAATCAAAGACACATTCGATCATTTCTGAATACATTCTAAAAAGTAAGCGCAGAAAGTACAGTTTCATAGAACTGGAACTGGAAACTCAAACAACATAACACAATCAATTCCAATAGCTGAATAACACCATAGTTTCTAGCTCAGCTAGTGGTAGATGCATGGCAAATTTGAAAACGGAAACATCTAATAAGATAACATATTGGAATTTATATTGGATTGACAGGAGCAGCCTTTTACCGTATGTTCCAGATCTCATTGTGGGTAGAAGGCGGTGCTAAAAAAGGACAAAGGAAGAATGATAGCGCCTGTATATGCCATTTATATTCTTTAAAAAAATTGACAGGAGGAAAAAGACTTATCTGTTCTGTCCTAGCAGTCCCAGTCTTCAACACTTTCAACTCTCAGAATTCCAGCGTTTGAGACAAGCTTTTGAGTTTTAGTTATTGCCTTACCCACAAGGCTATGATTTGCCTTTTTACAGTTTAAACAAAGCTTTCCAGTTCATAGAAGTGCCAGTACTAGTAGGGAATCTAAAAAACAAAAACCAGTCCATGTGTCCAGAGAATTTAAATCTGACAGAAATAATATATCAACACACTGATGATCTAAAACACCCCTTAAAATGTAAATGACAACATTTCAGTTCAGGATATTAAATACTGTAGTATTTAGGGTGTAAAGTGCAATTATTTATATTAAAGGGCGCAGTAATAGTGATAAAGCATAAAGGCAATAATAGTGATTACTAATGATAATGGTTCGATTAGGGATCAACCAGTAATTGCTGACAGTGGGTTCATTGGTATCACAGGTCGTTGGTCGTTGATCGATCGAATCTACTATGGCCTTGTAGGTAATCTAAACACATGTAATTGGAAAAAGTAATTTCCACATTCACAGACAGCCATTTTATTGGAGTAACATGTAATCTACATTGACATTTGTCAGGTGTGAGATTGTTAGGAAAATGTGAAAGATATAAATATTAAAATATTATATAGTTAACCAGTAATTTGTCACAGTGGTAAACCATCATCTTTGTTTAGTGTTTAATCCATCACCTAAATATCTAAACTGCATCTAGTTGTATGCAATTAAGTTAAGACAAAGTAACAATTGCTTTGTCTGAAGAACTAGTGCACTGACTGTCTGCCTTGCTTTAGCTTTTGTCCAGAATTTTCTAGTGTGTTTTCAGACCCAACAGGATCCTAAAAGAAAAAGCTGTTATTCACGGCATTGATGTTATTATGGAGCAATGTTCTAAACTGGACGAGCCAATTTTGTGACCTGAATCCTCTTATTGTGTGTTGTTATCCATCAGATGGACACTAACCCTTGGGAAATGAAAGATAATTTGCAAGAAAGTAACTGGCAATTATCATCAGTTTTAAACTAAATGCCTGAAACACAACAAATAAAATTTGGTATGTGAACTGAAAATACTGTATTGATGAACAAAACTAGTTTAATATGGGCACAACTTTACATTAATTATACAACTGATCTGTGGCCTTAATCTGTGTAGGCTAGATCATCTTAAAAACTTATTTATGCTTACTCTAGTTAAACTTTTAGAATTCTGAAAAAGTTCAGTTGTGGGTTTGTGCTTGAAAGAAATTATAATAATTGTACAACTGTCTTTCACAAAGCCCATATTTTGAAAGTATAGTATTTGTTTATGTACTGCATTGTCTATAAAATATATTTTTTCCCTAAAATCTAGTTTACAATCACATGCTTTCTCGTATACAGCCACATCTATATTCTATCCAAGACAAATATAGCCAACATCTGTCACCAATATGGGCAATAAATGTAGATTCTATTTATTTTCATTCCATTTTCATCATCCACTTTATTCTGGTCAGGGTTCAGTAGTTCAAATTCAAGAGAATTTACAGTCATTTCAGCTACATATTACCAAGGACAAACTGAAAAGAAGCAATTTTATTTCAGGACAAGTAGAAGACACGATATACTGTATAGTAAATATGAGCTGGTGTAGCGGTAAAAGCATATGCTTAAACACCAGAGCTTGGATCTTAAAAACATTGTGTAAATTCTGAATGTGCATGAACAATAATTGGCCTGTTGTTCATATTGAGTTGTGATAATGAGCCAGATAGTAACTGATACAACTACAACCTCAGCCAGCTGACTGATTGTACAGGTTCTACAGATGGTTGTCCTATGGTGAATTTTTCATTAGCTGGTTCATACAAGAAAAATACAAATAAAGTCTGTGATTTTTTGGAACTTTTCCTAAAGTTGATTTTTATATATTTTTGTGTTTTAATGTTTAATACAGTTGTTTTAGTACCACTGGGAAAGAATCGGTGACAATAAAGTTCTCTTATTTTAAAATTATGGTTTGCCATATACCATCGGATAAAAGGCCTCTGCAAACCAAGCTCTACAATCACGTCAGTTCAAGAAGAGGTAGAAAAAAACGGGAAGCTCTTTGCTTATGTGAGTAGCTTCTCTGTGCATTTCAATGTAATCTGTATGTTTTTTTTTCACCAGCGCGTCATAATTAGGCGAATTTGTCATAATGTGTCATAAATCACTAGAAATGTGCGAATGCCACTTTCATTTGGCATGAATTTAAAAATGATCAGTGTTGAAATTATGTTTATTTTAAAATAACATTGTCTCAAAAACACGGTCAGTATTAAAATGGTAATGCTATACAGTATAGAAATAATACCGCATGAAAATTCTTTAAGTTGTGTAGAATGTGCATAAAACAGCCACAGATCCCTCACAAATGAATAAAGTGGATGATACAAATTACCATTTGTAACAGTACAAATTCATTGTGATCATCTACCTCCTTCTTTTCAATAAATTATGTCTACTTACATATGAACAGAAATCTGTCAGGTGAACGTGTCAAAATGGTATTCTTGTTCTTTTTTACTGTATTTTATTCGAAGAACAGGGTG
Source organism: Ammoglanis amapaensis (assembly GCA_028566735.1). Classification (NCBI taxonomy): domain Eukaryota; kingdom Metazoa; phylum Chordata; class Actinopteri; order Siluriformes; family Trichomycteridae; genus Ammoglanis; species Ammoglanis amapaensis. The sequence continues at coordinate 18,032 of JAOUQU010420074.1, forward strand.
CTGTTTGGCCACATGTGTCCTATGGACCGGGGTTTCTTTGCTTGTAGTGTTTTTGTCCTCTGTGTTATCTTCTCAGAATACTAGAGAATAATTTCCTCGAACCTTTCACAAACACACAACAGATAAAATGGTCCTCTACATTTATCCTTGGTGTTTGTGTGTGTGGTGTGTGTATTTTTGTTGTAAACTCTTAGCAATTTGCACAATAGCTTTATTGATACTCATTAGTGCTAGGTTTGAGAATTGGTGCTTTGCAAATTTTGGCAGAAATGTTTTTTTCTTTGGGCTTTCGTGCACATGAGTGACATCAGGTATCTTTGATATATGAAACGTCAAAACTTAACTTGGCCAGGCATGGTTGTTAGCCTGAAAGGATAATCCCCACAGTAATTTCTTAATAACTAGTTTTCATGCTCTATCAAGTCTGGCAGATAGACAACTATACTTTCAGTGGGAAGTAATATCATGGATAGGTTTTAATTAGAAAAGTTAATAGAAGCTTCAGTACATTTGAAACTAATCATTTTTATTGTGTAATTCCCTTGGGTTCATCCTAAAAGTGGTCTATTTGTGATTGCAATAACATTGTGCATCAATCTCAAACATTAAAGCTTGTCATGAGTGTGTCCTTGTAACTTCTGTCTGCTGGACTGAGTCCTGCATTTTGACATTGCCCTTGACCAATTATGCTGGGGGCTTCACATAGTAGCCAGCTGGCATTTTCTATCTTAAGGGAAGAGCCTGTTATATCTGAGCCACTGCTCACCAACAGGGTACAGTTGAAAGTAGTCATATTTCAGACATCAAAGGAGATCATGTTTTTGCATATTCTGACAATTTCGATTGCAAAGGCTAATAAAGTTGTCTTTAAAAACAAAAGAATGAGTAAAATCTAAATGAATTGAGAACTACTTCCACACCATACACTCCCCCTAGCCAGCTCATGAAATAAACAATATAAATTATTTAATAATGTGAAAATTTATAATCAAGTTTATAATCAGAATTTGATGCTTTCAACAGAAACAACTTTTAACTGAAAGTGTTTCAGTAGCCAGGGCATTGTGGCCAATAGACATTAGTTAATTCGTTAGATTGCTCACTTCTAAATAAATAACTGCATTTATTTATAACGCTATTTCCATCACTGTGTACAAGTATATACCTATTCTAACTTAGAGGTCCTTCAATGTTGCATTCTAAAGATTGTAACGCTACACAACCAGAGTGACTACTCTATTGAAACTTCCCAAGAACCTATTAACATCACATCAGCTCAGTCACAAAAGAACCCAAACAAACATCAAAAGAACCATGGGCCTCATTTACTTCACTACAGTCAATCTACCTGAATGTACAGAAAGAAAGGTTCTCGGCTAAAATGCCATCCATTGGAGAGTTGCAGAGCACAATTCATGGCTGACACAAATCAACACAAATTATAAAACTGTAGATGACCTTCACATTTTTTGGATAGTATTTTGTGGACTAACGATAAAAAAAACATCCTGTTATATCTGGCAAAAAGGTCACACAATACATCCACAAAATGAACATCAAAATATAGTCGTGGTAGTGTGATGGTTTTTGGCTGCTCTGTTTCTGCAGTATCTGAAAAGCTTGAAACTCTGTCTCTATTAGAAAAAGATTAAGTAAAATATTAATCTGTCAGCCTGTCACTTCAGGCTCAGTTGGCTTATGCTGCTAGACAGTGATAAAAAGTATACGAGCAAATATACGTTCAAAACAAAATGAAGATATGGTCATTCTTACTGTAATTAGGTGCTGGGGAAAAACCTCAAACTTGGAAAAAAAAGCCATAAAGAACGTATAAAACTTCCTTTTGTAAAAGATATAAAACACAAGTGTTTAAATGCATATGTTATTGCAAACTAATTATTAAGGTTTTTAAAGCATGATAGCATTATGTTTAATATTTGAGGATAGTAGTATCTGAAATATTTTAATGTGACACATTATCAACAACAGAAGATAATAAGCAGAACTGTAAATCTCTACACTGTGTGTTTAATAAAATTTTATACTGCATTTTGATCGGTTTGCTCAACTGATATTGACAAGTATGGTGATTTACTTTGACTGAACTGAGTGTAAAAATAGTTGTGCATTAGAGTTAGTGGCACTCGATGAGCTTCACTATTTTATAGGGCAGAGTGACATGAAAAATCACTTTTATAAATGGAATAGTGTATGGCATGAGGCGGAGAAGTCTCAGAGAACCTTTATCATACAACAAAATTGATTTTGATTTAAAGTGAAAAATCAGAAGTGCATATATCTGTGAATATGAATATTTTTTTATTAACATTATGTAATATTGTGAATGAAAAGTGCTATACAAATAAACAAAGCTTTGTTTTGTCAACAAAGGATTAGTATATTTAGTGAATTTATTAATTTCTGTCTTTCTAATGTATGTACATTTTTTGTTAAACATTATGGTTTAGTGGCTTAGAATCTATTACTTAAAAGTTAATTGGCAAACCTTGCCATGCTGGGCAAACCTCTCCACCATTACATAAAATTAAAATACTCACAGGGTAATCAACAAAACCAGATGTTATAGCAACTATAACAATCGCATAGATGTGTGTAATGGAACTACAAAGACACTTGTGCTTTAAAAAGATATATTAAATCTAGACAAACACACACACACACAATAACAGCCGATACTACTGTCTCAAGTCACACTACTACTGGGCTAGTCTGGTTAAAAAACCCTTAATGAAAGACTGACTAGTTTGGAACAATGACAACAAAAACAGGTTGCCTATTGTCAGGGGCAGAATGAGATTGATTCAAATGATCAGCATCTTTCAAAGTCATCTGCTCCTGATTCATTGCTTTAACTGTGCTTCGAAATAAATGGTTGTGTCAGTAATGTAGCTGTCGCAAAAGTGCATTGCAATCGTCTCAAGTTAATGAAGAATGGTGTCACTACCAAATGAAAAAGCCTCATGAGAAAGTCTATCAATTTAAAATATATTGAATTTTAAAAGGTATGTCAGCATGTTGAGTTGCAGAGGGACTTTTTAAAACAACGTTTTAAATGACAAGGATGGCTCATTTACATTAATAATAAAGTGTTTTAT
>JAOUQU010420075.1:0-10825 GCA_028566735.1 Ammoglanis amapaensis
TTTTAGTCGACTACTAGTCGATTAGTTGAAGTAAATGACGACCACTGGTCGACCAACAAAATCCTTGGTTGTGGACATCCCTAGTAATAATAACATACACAAGGTACTATTTTTGGTATTTCGTGACAAGTTTAAAAAAATCACTGCAAATGTAAATGATGAATACTTTTTAGTCATCATCTGGAGTTCCTCGTATTCACAGATTCAGCACTTCAAAATCTGCCTCTTTGTTTTTTTTGTCTATTTTTCTAAATAGATGAAGCTAAATCCATACTATAAGCTTTCTCAGACTCTTTTTTCACTCCTTACTGCTTCGAATGGAAAGACAGATGTGCATAAATGTTTGGAAGAAGTTGCAAGATGTTGCTCTTTGTAATTAATATTTTGGAAGGTTTGTTGAGAGCAGAAATCAAGGGGCAGGCTACGGGAAACAGTCGATGAAAGTTCAATCTCAGTTTCAGCTGCACACCTAGGGCAATTTTAATGCAGCCTGTTCACGTTTCTCATGTATTTTGGAGGTGGGGGAAAACCAGAGCACCTGGGAAAACCCACAGGAAATAAAAATACGTAAAAATGTCTCTGCATACAGACAGACTCAAGCCCAAGACCCAAATTAGTAAAACATTTGTCTGTTTTCATACACAACCCCATTACCACAACAACTCAAGCCTGCATTCCTAATTTCCCACCTTCAGATCAAACGTCGTAAATTCCTTAGAACAGCAAATGTGAACATGATCTTTTCACCTGAACGCTAAAGAAACCCGAGAGAATGTTTCTAATTACAGCAGATTTTTAGGGTGGTGAGTTTACCAAAGCTGCCCTCTGGTTAGGAGCCGTAAAAGACTGTAGTTGAAGAACACATGTTTTAATTAAAGGAAAGGGAGTTAGTCAAACTCCAAGACAGTGCAGGAGTGAGCAATTAGTGCAGCACAGACGTGGATGTTGTTTGATTCATTTTAACCATCACAAAATGTTCTGGTTTACGTTTGGACTGAACTGGTACAAAGTTAGGATCTAAAAGTTTCATTCAAGGTAATTTGCAGAACAATGTTGCTGGGAAAGTGTCCCAATTTACCAGGTCAGTGCACTGCGAAAACACTTTTGTTGTTTGGATAATATATTATAGATTGTGTCGGCTGTTCCAAGGTACTGACAGTTAAAGACAATCCTTAGAATGCAAACATTCAGAGAGATCTTAAGCATTTAACAACAGCCCAAGGACATGTGCAAGGACAGACAATATTTCAATTACAACAAAGACTATTTTAAACAAATGAGGGTCTTGCTCAGAGGCCTAACAACTGATACCTAGCACAGTACTTTAACCACTTGGCCATCACTGCTGCACATTATTGCTTAATTCATGTCTGTGCTTTGCCCTGTCTTGTGAAGATGTTTTTCAAAGGCCCAGCTAAAGTGTAAATGCTCTACACTTTTATTATGCTTATTTAAGCTTATGTATGGAGGTGTGAGACCAACTAGGTCAAGTGTGTTAGAGGAAACTCTGAAACTCTGTGAGTGTTTCATTCCCACCACTTGATGATTAAGAAAACTATATATACAATCATCACACCTTTTTTTTCATATTTAATGAAACATTCTACACTACATGCACAAAGACAATATGCAGACCGGTCTCACACAGTACCCTCCTCGAACTACCAATACGGATGCTGTGTCTTAAATTGTTTACTGTGTTTGCTGGACGAAGTAAATTTGCTAGTGTGCAATTTGAGACACATCTGAGATTTCTGGATACTTGCAGTGGATGTTGCTGTGAGTGATGCTGCAAGAATCTATAAGCTGATGGTTCCCGATTTTGTCTCTATTGGCAGACAACCAATAAGTGTCTGGTTGATGGCAAAAAACCCTTGCCCTTAAAAAAGTTACTTTATAAGTAATTAATTGCTTTTTAATGGTTTGTTTATCTGAAATAATGAATAATTCCATTAACATTAACTAAATGAACTTCTTGCACTGACATTAGCATATGTTAATGATGTGCATCATAGATGTGTTTATATCAGTAAGGGTTTCTCCAAAACTGAAAGGAAAGCTCAGTTTCCTGATGATTTACCAACACTTGTGGTAAACACTTGGTACACTTGGTAAATGCTCACCAATGGCTAGTCAGATTTTACTGCAACATCACCATTCTCAACACGTTTTACATGTTTGCTACCAATTAATTGCAGCATGTTGAAATAAAGTGAAATGTCTTCTTTTAACTCTCTGTAGTGATTGAACTTTGTTTGTAGTGAGTAAGTTTCACATTCATAGGCAGCTGAGCTCAGCTCACAGCACACAGTCTCTGTGTGTGGGCTGAGGTTTTTAATGTACTCTGCATATTTGGCATAACATCTGTATTGGAAAAAGGTCTGGCACATGCATTTTTAACACATAAACATGTCGTTTTATTTAATTCACTGAAAAAAAATCAGTGGATGCAGAGACCTATTCATGGTGAGGTGAAAACCATAAACATTTAGGTTGATTTTAGAGGCTAGGTTTTGGCAGGCTTGTTAGTTTTGGAACCTTATGTTTCCCCAGAGTCACTTTTAGAGCTTGTGTTTGCTCTGGCAGTCTGTCTGTTGTCAGATTTTGCTAGGATTTAGGCTGGCTGAAGAAAAAGCTAATCCCAGTAATTCATGGAAATGACTACTTAATAAACATTTGTGTTGCTTATGTGACAGAAAACATACATTGAGCCAGACTGCTTGCAAACAGTCGGTTTTGCCTGAAATTCGGTACTGGCTTTAGCAAAGTGGTCTCCAACCACAGATCTGTATTGGTTAGTAAATCAATTGGTCTCAATTTACCAGGTTAAACACAGAAATGTTCAATGTTCAGCATTAGTGCTATCAGCTCAGTGAAATGTAAACGTCTAAACGTGACTTCACTAAACTCAGTAAAACTGTGTGGAGAGCGGATGTGACTGAATTGGCTGAGACAGAGATGTGTTTGGTAGATACTGAACATGTGTTCAGATAAGGTGCATTCTGGGAGTTCTGGTCCTGAGTAAGTTTGCTAGTGTTACAGTGAGAAACCGAGTCAGGAACTACATAAGAAGTTGCAGGTGTGACACATAAAATACTGCAAGTCTTCTTAATATGGCAGCAGTAAAGCTCCAACAATCCATCAAGCGGTGCGGCGTCGTAGCTTACCAAAGTTGTTGCATTGTTCGGTTGCTTTATTACAGTTAAATTAAAATTGACTTTGTTATTTGAATTATTATTATATTTAGATTTTTTTAGCTGGTCGTATTATTTTATTTAGTTGTATTTATCTACAACAACATATAGTAAAAATATTTTTTGGACATTAAACTGGTTCATTGCACAAAAAAGGTTGGGGACCACTACTCTACAGGAAATCTGGCCCCTGTAGTATGTGGGCCTATTTTTTTCTGGGTATTTTATACTCTGACTTCTGATAGGCCCCAATAGTAGCTTAGTAGTTTAGTAGTTCCAGTTAACCTGAATGCATGTCTTTAGATGGGAGAGGGGGCATGATGAGTACATACATGCTCCACACAAAACAAGACTCCACTCCATTTAGGAACTGAAGCTAGGACTTTCCTGCTTTGAGATGATTACAAGAATAAGATTATTCTTTGAGTCACTTTTCCACGTTAGTAAGTTCATATCAACATTAAATGTAAGATTTTAGCGTCAACCCCTGTGTTAAGGTTTATCATGCTTTGTGTTTTAGCTGTTACTAACCACAGTATGAAATACTTCACAGCTTTAATCAAGTTCATCATGTTGTTTTCTCTCTCCTGATCTGCTTCTCTCTTCCATATGGATGTATCTTAAGGTGAGGAGGTCTTTATCCCCAGCCTCCACCAGAAAATCCTGCTAGGTCGATCCGCAGACCCAGACATCATGGACAGGACTCCCCTGCCGCTGCAACCATATCCCACAGATGAGGTGTTGAGAAGGGGTTTGACAAGAGGAGTTTCTATGTCCCTCCCATCCTCTCCTATGCTACCCCTTCGACAACCCTACGTACTGCCTTTTAGACCCAGCACCAAATCTACAGGTACCTGAGAATACATCTTTGTATCTCAGACATCTTTTCTTTATATGAAAACGTGTTTTGGAACTTGACACGATCAGGACAAGATTTTATTTGTGGAACTAAATGCGCGTTTCAGTTCTGTTAGGATACTCGGGCCTACAGTGCCACCTTTTGGTCGTAGTTAGAAATTCAAATTATTTCTCATTTAGATACACTATACATCCGTTTTGGCGTTTCAGTATATCCATATTAATATGTTATTTTGCTTCTTAAAATTGTGCAGTGATTTAATGAATGGATAAAGGAAATAGGGTGTAGTAAATATTATTTTTTTATTATCTCAGTTTTAGCTTGTTTATCTATGGCCATGCCATTTTGTGCATTTCATTTTCTTTTTGTTGTATTTTTCTATTAGTTTTTTTTTATTTAGATACAGCATCACATTTTATGACTTCTGCTGCTGCTTACAAATCCAGTGAAACATTTTTCATTTTTATTTACCTGTTGTTTTACGTAACAGGCCTATCATTCACAGAACTGAGGTTTAAACCAAACAATTTAAACCAGGTTTAAATGTCATCGATATGAAAAATGGTCACTCTTGCTTTGAATTTGTAGTTTGTTGCCTTTTGACAGAGGCAATTAATTACTAGTTAGAACAAACTGGTCCATCTACTACTGGAGACTGGAGGTGTGTCCCAATTCAGGTGCTGCCTTTCTTAAAGGACTCGTTTGAATGTCGAATACGTCACAGCGGCATGACAAGGCTGTCCTATTTTGAAGGCTGCTTCCTATGAGGCCTTCTTATGTGTCCTACTTTTCCTTGACTTTATCTATCTCAGAATAGCACACCAGAGTACAGTGGAACCTCGGTTAACGAACGCCTCCGATAGCAACCAATTCGGATAACGACAAACCATTTCGCTAAAAATTTGCTCCGGATAACAATCAAAATTTCGGATAGTAAACGTCACTACATCAACTACGTCATCACCACGTGACCAGCATCTCAGACCGAGCGTCATTCGCGCTTAATACAGTTACAGTCAAGCTATCTTCATCTTTACATATTCTAAAAATTCAGTGATTTTTGTGCTTTATTTCAATAATATAATCCTCGATCGTGACTCCAAAGAATAGTAGCAGTGAAGTGAAAATACAGTAGCCAACAATTGAATTGAAAAAGTCATGATCACAAACAAGTCGTGCGTGTGTCAGATATCACGGCTGAAATACGGCAGGTCGATGTGGACAATAGACACTGGACACGTTTTTTCAATCTGAAAGTGACCGAGAAGAGAAGTTAATCTCGATTTTACAATGACTGACGTTTTCATGGAGGGGGACTGTCGTCTAACACCCCTCCACACACACACACACACACACACACACACACTCATGCCGTCACACCGCTGTCAAAACGGTACATTTTATCTTGTTTACTAAACGTTTTCTTATGTTTAAATGCTTATGTTTATTTAACTCCAAGTATACTGTATTATAACTGTTCTCATTTTAAAAACATACCTGGATATCGTGTAATTTTCATATTAGCGAGTCAACCGGAGCTGGGAACGAATTAATTGTATTACCTTAATTTCTTATGGAGAAATGTGTTTCGGATAGTGAACATTTCGGATACTGACCGACCTTTTAGAAGTCAAATGAATTTACTTGCAAATACAAGTATTTAAAGTCAAGATTTCAAAAACTGCAGCTTCTGCAGTTCTGGCAATCTGATGGATAAGTAATACTTAATATACACAAAGTGCCCCAACATATTTAGGTTATGGTTTTCAGACAATTCAATATTATCAGTCTGATCTGTTGTTTTCTGTGTTTAACATATTTTTTAATGGGGGTGGGGTTATAAATTTTTTTTGTCCATTGTGACCTTTAGTGCTTCCTGAGTACCTGCATTTACTGTGACACGTTTAAAGGTTTTTAAGAAACGCTTTCAACACCCTAAGCCAGGCTTTTAACAAATCTTGTGTTTTGTGTAATTTCTGGCACTGCAGACTTCTTACATACAGCAAAACACACGTCAGATTGTTCACTTTTCTTCTTCTTCGTCTTTTTCTTCTTCTTCTTTTTCTTCTTCTAAATAGAAAACATTCTAGCTCTGCAGAAGTATTATGTATTGTTTTTGCAGGTGTGTGTGCGCGCTTCAAAGTCAGACGGTCTGACTTTGAAGGGACTAGTTACAAAAGTATACAATACACACAAATGCTGATGAATAGGCTGAATGAGCTGAAGAAATGCATGCGAGGTTGGGAAAAGGACAGCGCCAGCATGAGGAACTATTTACAGTGCTTACATTAATTACAGCCACATGATCCTAGTTGCCTCAAACACACCGAAATCCACTCGTAAGCACAAAACAACCACTTGTGAGCATCAAGGAAAGTTTGTACACACACATACACACCCATGCACCCATGTTGTCTAGATTTAGATTGCCCACCTTTAAATCCCATCTGGAAAGACTTAGCAAGCAAGCTGCTGCTTTCTCTCCCTCTTTCTCTCTCTCTCTTCTACACTCTATCTACACTCCTCCCCTTTCTACTCTCATCTCTGTCCTCTTTTTTCTGCCCATACCGGTTATTCTGTTTGTGTATCTATGGTTTTGCAGGTTCTGTCAGGAAACCTAAGTGTGTCGACAGACCCCACGCTCCTCTGGATGCCCTCAGCCGGAGCCTTAAGAAAAACGAACGCAGCGGTAAGGCTTTGTTTGGACAGTATTTTTTTTAACAGAGATATATTTACATCTTTGTGCTAATAAATTTGTTTCTATTTGTTGATTTTGCACACTAGTTTACTCGGTTGGACATTTTTGCACAGTTAGCATTCTGTATACAGGGATGATGTCTTACAGGGTGTGGAATATGATGGTTAGACACTTTAGAGAAGACATTGTTGATGACTTGTATTAGAATACTTGTTACAGCATTGGGACGTGGGCATACAGGTCCAACATTGGAATCTTGAGATGGTTGGATGTGTCGCTTATCATAATGTAAGGAAATTGGAATAAAACCTGGTAGAGGTCCAGAATGGAAATGAGCCTTAGTGCTTTATTGTGTTTTAATCTTCAATAATTGGGGACAGTGTGAGTGTTGTGTGAATGCACTTTCGAATTTTTTTAAATAAATAAATAAATAAACCATTTATGACACCTCCCATTACTTATTGGCTCCTCCACTTATCTTAAATGTTAGTGAGCAACAGCTTTTTTTCGTAAAAGTGATTTAAACAATTCATTTTGAAAGTGACTGAAACTGAAAATAACGAAACTGGCGAGAGCTTTTTTGTTTGAGATCATCTCTTCTGTGCAACTTGATGAACATGGTTTGTATAGCACACAGATATATTTCGTAACTTATTTTAAGAAGGAGAATATGTTCCCCTTTAAAGCTTAGCCGTTAAAGCACACAAAGGATATTGTAAAAAAAATACCTAACCTCATTGTTTTAGTAAAGTGCTACAATATGGAGTGAACTTTGTGCCACAATTGTTTTGGCTTTTGCCTTTTTAGATTATTTAAAAATATTTTTGCTTTCAAAATCTCTTTTGTTTCTGATTCTGAGTTTTGAAGGCGTTCAAGTTGACTTTCCATTGGTCACTTGATTTTGGATTGATAGGAACCCTGAAACATCGCCTGAGACCAACCACACCCATAACTAGCTTTAAGCTTTCACGGTTTTAGTGTCAATTATATAAATTCTTTTAGACTTTAAGTCTAAAATCAGAATATATTGACCATGGGAAGCTCTTTATTTTAAAATAAGTTTTATTTTTGTTTACATCTCTAACTGAACATGAAGAAATCCCTGGATCATTTGTGTATGAGGATTTAGAGGTTTGATGCCTTGCTCAAGGGCACTTTAGTCATCTGTCAAGTCTCAAATCATACTGGCTCGTGTCCCCATGAAAAATGAGAATAAGCTGTATTATTAAAATAATACATTCCAAGAAACAGTTGAGGAAATTGTTTTTTTGTTACTAGGATAAAACCTAATACATATTTTATTTATTTAGTGGTACTTGCACTTATATGTTTATCAGAACAGATGTTAGTTTTTAGATTTTTTGCTGCTAACATTCTGGATGGTCTTGTTTATTTTTGGCATAAAGTCAAAATCTATTGTTTCTGAAAACACAGAGTTATGGAATGAAAGCACCCTATTACAAGAGAACATGTTCTGTACTCTGTATATAGAACTAACCCGCACAAAATGTGGAAGAAAATGGTGAGACGGGGTTGTTGCTTGTATAGTGTTTTTAAATCTTTGGTTGACACTAAATTCCCTGTATGAAAATCAGATGCTATTTATGAGCTGGGTCAAACGATTTGTAAAAATAAAACTTTGAGGTAGGACCATCATGCTTTGCTTTAATTCTCAGCAGCAGGGACTGAGGTATGCAGTTAAATACAAGAAAACCTCTTACTGTCTGAAAACCTAGTGATCTGACCACAACATGGGCTTATCTGTAACCATTTCTGCGTTCGTAAGATGTTAGCTGTCATTCACTAGTTTAAATGGCTTGAGGCTTAAGGCACAACTCGATGCAGGACAGTGCAGTCGCCTCAATGTCGTGTTCCTTTTAGATTTCTGCGTCGAGATCATACATGCACTGCAAAGTACCATATCGGACTATAAAGCTTATCTTATGTAAAACTTCTGGTTGTGCTTACTGACCTCAAACCAATTTTATGTGGTATAGGGATTGTATGTGATAGATGGATTTGCAGGAATCTCTCAAAATGTTTTAGTACAATTTTGGTAACTACGAAGCCACATTGCTTGATGGACTTACTCAAACGCAGGACCACAACTCTCAGAATGCACCTCATCTGATCAACTTTTTAGGATAGTTGTTTGTAATGTACGCCTGTATTTAAACTTGCGCTCACATGTACGACCGTTTTTGACTTTTTTACTCTGTTTACTGTGTGGATATTTTGGTTTTTGGACTTCTGCTGTGTTTTCGGTTACTCTTTTCTTTCCCGTTTTTGTCTTTTATATTAAAGTCGCTTTTAGTTTTTATCCACTAGTGTCTGATCTCAGTCTAAAGCATTATAATGTGTTACAACTAAATAATCTGGTGTGCCTAATGTATGAAAATATACCGTTGATATTGCGCCTTAAAATCCGGTGTGCTTAATGGTCTGTAAAATATGGTAATTCACTGCTACAGCGCCTTTGGGGAAAGAGTTTCTGAGGATTATCTTATGTTTGTGTTTACCTTTGGTTTTAGTGACTAGCAAGAACGTTTGTTATGGATTTAAGCTAATCGATATTGCAAAGTTTCTGTGGAGGAGGGTTGTGTCTGTAAAGTGTCTCGAACATTATTTTATTTATAAGCATCTTTCTATACACACAAGGACACTTTGCAATGAAATAAATTGCACAGTAGTGTGAGAATGGAATAAACAAAAAATAATGTAGGAGGCTAAAAAAACAAACCGTGTTCATAATAAAACAAGCATTGAAAATTAGAGAGTAAGATGGGTAAAAGCTACTGGTTTGATCGAATTGAGGAGTTTCAAAGCTTTGGGCTAACAAGACTAACCATGCGTACACAGAGTTTTCCAGATGGTACAGAAAGTAAATGAACATCAGCGGTCTGACTTGAGCGTGACAATATGCAGACAGCATGTCTAAAAGATACAGAGGAGCCAAACTGGGCTGAGCCATACTGTATTGTGTAATGTATACAGTATTGTATCAGAATCCAGTTCCGGGCTTGTGATAAGAGTGATGTGTCTAACCTGCCTTAATGTTTTCTTAAGACCTCTCACTCTGGCAGCTGCTCAGGTAAGCAGTAGGCAGCAATGCAGTTTACAAGCTGACTGACACATACAGATTAGGGCAAAGGTATTTCAAAACAATACCAAGATAGCTTTGGACTAGCATAACCTAAGCCAAAACTTAAACCCCATCGATTGAGAAGTCACACATACACTTCAATTTAGTATGTTGGAGCTTGAGAGGCAACCAGCCATTAAGCTCAAATTTATGTGTGTAAATCTGTCTGTAAGTGCTGCTAAATGGACTTATATGAATGACTATATAAAGACTCTAAATGGTTTTTAAAGGAAAGATTTTATTTTGGGATTTCTGCACTCTGTAAAGTGTTCCACCATGCAGCCTCACTTTGAGGTTTCTTAAACAGTAACAGTAGTTCTGGGAATTTAGTTCATCCATAATCCATATCAATAATCCTCTTTCTGTCAGCATTCCTTTTCTTACTTTCAAATGTGCTTACTTGACAAATCTACACACAAAAGCTCTTTTAGTGTGCTTCAGGGGGAAAAAACGTACTTTATTAGAATTAAATCTCCTTATATCACTTTAGGGATACAGCTGCACAAACAATCCCACACACACAATCACATAACATGAACTAATGCAGACTGATCATATCACCCCTCTTTGTTATCATTAATATATTATGATTCGATTTGCCCTGACTGACGTCACTGTAATAATATCTGTCTGGGAGTGACTATCATTTGTTTGTTTTGATTTCGGGCTTAAAACGGAAGTTGTTCAGTGATCCGCAAATCCATTTCAATTTTTTGTTCTTTACATTTCTGCATTTACATACATAGAACAACACATATAACTCCTAATGATTTGGGACAGCATGAGAATGCAAAATAATGAAAGGCAGCGTTGTGCCAGTTCACAGCTTTTCTGAACTAGTTCAAGTTCAGTTCATACAGTGGGGAGAACAAGTATTTGATACACTGCTGATTTTTAAGGTTTTCCCACTTGCAAAGCATGTAGAAGACTGT
>JAOUQU010420086.1:0-10824 GCA_028566735.1 Ammoglanis amapaensis
GTGTGTGTGTGTGTGTGTGTGTGTGTGTGTGTGTGTGTGTGTGTGTGTGTGTGTGTGTGTGTGTGCGCGCGCGTGCGCGTGCGCGTGTGTGTGTGTTTTTGGCCCAGGCCACAAGACAACTCGGCTGAAGGTTTTAATGACTGGGCCTTCATGACCACACATGCGTGGGATGAAGATCCTCAGGGAGAATGGACATTGGAGATAGAGAATGTAGCCAGCCTTAATGATCATGGTAAATTTATAACAATATAATACATAGTAATCATTAAAAAAACTTCTTTGGCAAGCAAAATATGGTCAACACTCATCAGAATTTCAGTAACAATATCTTCATTTTGGGGGCTCTGAATGTTAAATGTCACTGATTTTAAGTTTTGATTTTAATACCATTGCATTTGATATTGGATTTTTGGGAACTTTTTTATTTATTCCCACATCTACACATGTTTAAATATTTACTGCACTTTCTTTGCTCTGCCACCATGATATCACCAGTCTCTGATATTTACCACCAATATCTGTATTAGTCGAAAAACAGAATGACGTGTATACCAGTTAAAATCTGGCCAGTAGCACGCCTAAAGCCAAGTTACATCAGCTTCGTTTTAGTGCAGCAATCTGCTCTCTCTGTCAGACCACAGCAGCGTGTTTTCACAGGTAATGTAACAAAATGATAGTGGGAGAATTTGCTTATCTATTTCCAAATATATTTGGACGATAATAGGATAATTAACATGTACAGGTTGTGCAACACTAAATACTTTGTGTTTAACTAATCCCAAAACCTAATAAATATACAGAATGGTAAATTGTTGGCTTATATGCAATAGGTAAGACAGCTGCACTGACGGGATTGGCTCACATTTGAATATTATTGGTATTCATATCCACACCGCGTGTTAAGTGTTAAGGCCGTCTTACTTCTGTGTCAACTTGATACAAGACAGCATCGTTGCCTCAGTGCCATTGTTTTCTTTTTATAGTTCTGTGTCAAGGTCATATGCACCGTGACTGAAACCGAACTCGACACAATGCCAGAAAACTTAATGACTCTGGTCATACTTTGGTTTGCTGTATACTTCATTATTGCTGTAGAATTCGGAATTATTTGGCATTAGTTGGGCTTTTTTGTTTACTGAAATTCAAGCGTGATTTACACTTGATCAAAAAGTTATGTTTTATGTTAAAATAAACATTTGGATGAGATTGTCGACATCAATATGTAATTGATGTGTTGTTATGTTTAAAATGTTTTGTTTCTTTTTGTTTGGGTTTAAATTCCATTTCAAGTGGCATTTAAAAGGTAGGAACCCTGGAATAGTTTACGTTGGGTTTACATATTAATGTTATTTGTACTGCACTTTACTATATTATACCATACTATAATAGAAATATTATATAAAACATTAATATAAATACAATCAAACAAACCAGACATATGCAATTAATTCTTCTTAGTTGTTAGTATTTTAAATCAGTCGGCGTTGTAATGTCTAAAAAGTTATATTCATTGTAAATGTGTACAATGCAGAAACCCACATGTATTTATCATTTAGTTCGGTTTGACTACTTGTAATTTTCTCTTTGGTATAAAAGTCCAGCTAATTAAGGAGAAACTGTCTGTCTTTTTTTAACCTCACTGTTACAGTATGTATAATGTCATTACTCCCAGGAGAGCCAGGTCATTCTGTGCTGGCACTCTTTGATGGCGATCAGAGGGCATTTCACCCAGCAGCTGGTATTTGGTAATACAAATAGAACTGTCCTGTGTTGCCAGAATGGATTTGTTAAGAGATGGATGGCAACTTGGTTTCGGCCGAGCCAGCTCATGACACAACATTGATTTGAACGAACACCTATTTCTTTTGTTTTCTCTCTACATCATTAAGTCTCGGAGCACATATAAACCATATATATCACTTCCTTTCTTTTACTCCTGCAGGTGTTCTTTCACAGTTTACACTCATCCTATATGGAACAGGTTCCCGTTCTGTGGACTTGGCAGGCTATGAGTTCAGCAGACCATCCAACAACAGCTGTAAAACTTTTGATGCTCAGCAGATCTGCATTGGTAAGAACATACATATGCTTAGACTCTCGCTCTCTCTCACACACACACACACACACATTTTCTGACTAACTCTGGAATATTAAACCACAACAGAGAGCACTGTCAGAGTAAACGACTGAATATGCAAATTATTTTGAAAGGAAAACAGCTATTAAAGTGATTGTTCCTGTTTAGTCTTAATGAGGAAGTATTTCTTAATAGTCTTCTCTTGAGACGAATCATTGCAGAGCTACTGATGTTTCTCTATCGGCAGCTTCAGTAATGAATGGATGCTTTCAAGTCTTAGTATTGATGATACTCTTTGTAAATTATATTACTTCGGTTCAGTACACCAGAGATTGTAATTTATTATGTAGTATATGTCTTTTTAGTGATGACTACTAAAATATGGGTTATATCTTTTTTTGAGTGGACAATTTTGTCCCTTAACACACATTTTATTTGCAACAAAAGCTAAGACAAATGCTTTTTAATCTCTCTGCATCATACATTTGCATAATAGATGCTCACATAACACTTGCATTTTTGGAGAAATGCTTTAGGAGGTGGGGGAATGTAGTCAATTCAATTATTATCATTATTAATTAATTCTTGTATAGTTCATATTTCATTTCAGACTAATCCATGCTAAGCGTAATACAAAATATTCATAATTAATCACAGAAATTAAAAAGCTTGTAATGTCTTAGTTAAACAGGCTGTGTTCCAGAACATGCTTTGACATGTGAACATGTAGCTCAGGAGTGGGGAATTACTTTTTCACAGAAGCAACATAAGAACCTAGAACTGTGGAGAAGGACCAGACCAACAAGCTGAGCATAACTGACCCTAAATAATTACTTCTTTTTATAAGCAGTTGTCTAGTTTTATAAGCAGCAATTGTCTAGTTTAATTAGCTGTTACTGGTATAATTATCCAAAGTGACTTACAGTTATGTTAGAACACTATTTGAGCAAATTAAATTGGTTTAAGGGGGCCCAACTGGGGCAGTGGTGTTTAAACTGGCAACTTTCTAATCTCTAGCCTTAACCACTAAAGGCACAACCAGTCATTTTTATTAGGTCTATAATAGGTTTTGAAAATGCATCTTATTCAATATTATGAATCTGGGAAGATTAATGCTTTTACATCACTATATTAAGGTTTGCTCAATTAATCTGTGTAGCACTTTTCACTTTTGTAGATAGAATTTATTTTACAGAAGGAAAAAATGACCCCAAAGGAAGAAACCTTGAGTGGAGCCCGACACCTTGGATGGATAATTTAAATAAATTAGAATGAAACAATCTACACATATACAATTATTTCAGTCGAATGCATAATTAATTTCATTAGTTCATCATATTTATGACCACTTATAATGTCATTTTTTAGGAGAAGTCTATAACGAGTTCTATTCATTGTAAGAGCAGAGATGTAGAACTCCATCATCCAGCAGCATGGTACCTTTGTTGCATTTGTGGCATGGCAGTTGATAAAAAGCTTACTAATAAGCGAACTAATACGTAGATTTTAATGTCTACATGGTGTAGATAAAGTTGTAGAGCTATATAAGTGAATGCTCTTTCAGTGTGTGCTTGACGGATCACTTCTACTTTTTTCGTGTCGTTTCTGACACTGTCATTGGCAGCTTTGCAGAGACCCCGGCTTAAGCCATACATAAGCAAGCCAAACATGAAAGTGTTAAAGAGCAGCTCCTTCAAATGCTAAAGGTTCAAAGGGGGAATATATTTCTTCTGAGCTATACCAGGCAGTGGGATTAAGTTTTGAGTGAATTTCAAGTTCAAGAATAAATAAATGGAAGCGAGTGTACTTCAGTACTGATAACAGTTGTGCTGTTATGAATCTTTTTTTAATTGTAGGCTCTGTTAGGAAGACGTCTACGAATCAAGCAGTACATCAGCAACATAATCTAGGAAACAAACAGCTATTCTACTCACAAATCTTTGCATTACCAGCTATTTACAAAATATCCATCTGTTCAACAATTGAAGTTTGGTGAATTTGACCACAACACCTACTGTTACATGTTTCATATTGTTGATCAAATCCACCAGATTATATTACTCTTCAGCTGTACTTATCAGCCTTTAGAGCAGGCAGTCTACCCACAGGAATGAATTCCAAGGTGGGGAAACCCACACACCCCACTCCATACTTATGTTTTGCAGGTATCAGCATGAATTGTATATTAAGTAACATCTTAAGTAACATTGAGTAATAAAGTTTACTCTTTTTACATAATTTTTAAGTACATCTTTGTACAGTAACTTGTAAAAATGTTTACAAGTATTAAATATATCTAGACCAAATCTTCTGAGAATGATGTTTAAGTTGTGTAGAATGACTGTGTAGAACAGAAAATCAGCAAAATCACTTTAACTGGGTTTTCACAGGCAGGGTCACAAATTGTAACTAAGTTACTTTAAGTAAAAGTGTCTGCTAAAAGTCTAAAATGTTTGTTGTGATTTTAATGTCATGTTTTACACTTTAGTTACATTCATGGCAAAAAACAGTTACACGAGATTCGTTTGTACACTAGTTTATATCAAACACAGTCATTTACAATTGTGTATTTGGGATTGATATTCAATGTATTCAAAAAAGGAAGTTTCAAAGATCTTGTCATATTTTGTAATTGTTCAATCTTCGTGTGTGTGTGTGTGTGTGTGTGTGTGTGTGTGTGTGTGTGTGTGTGTGTGTGTGTGTGTGTGTGTGTGTGTGTGCACGCAGAGTGTTGTGCCGGTTCATGGCTCTATCTCCAGGGCTGTGTGAAGTCGTGTCCTCCGGGCTTTACAGTAGGCCTTCAGCAACTTAACCTCTCTTTGGAAAACTGGGTGGAGCAGTCTTCTGTGCAGGCATGCCTCTCATGTCACAATGCATGCCTGACCTGCTCAGGACTCGGTGAGTCCGAGTGCCTCTCCTGCCCTCCTCACAGCCACCTGAAGAATAAAACGTGCCTGCATCAGAACCAGGTGCAGCGCAACTCTCCGCTCAGCCCCACACTCCACACTGAGAGAAAAAAAGTAGCCAAAGCAGAATCCAAGCTGCCTGAATCTGAGCCATCCTCACACATGCCTGTGCTGGTGGCCGTGCTCAGTTGCGCCTTCATCCTGGTTACATTTGCAGCCATTTTCATGCTGCTCCAGGTTCGTTCTGGGACATCCAGCACCCCGTTTTGCAGGAGGACCAAGTTGCAGGTTACCGACTCAAGCGGCAGAGGTATACGAGTCGGATTGGGGTTGGGATTCGGATTGAGCCGGGACTGGACGAACAGCAGGGTGTCTTACCGAGGCATACCCACTGTGTGTGGGGACGAGGATACTACCAGGGGAGGGAATTCTGAGTCAGAAAATGAAGAACTAGATAGTCAGAGTGAGAGGACCGCTTTTATAAGGACACAGAGCACTCTCTAGTGCCCCCTTGACTCTTTTTTACACTTTTCTGTCTTCCTCTCTCAGGATGAGAGAGCTACTCTAGGCAGTTCCTTTCTCTCCGTCTCTTGCACTCATACATCTCAAGGTCTGCTCTACGATCTGAAAGAAAACAGATATGTGCAGGCAGGTAGGGGCTTGTTTGTAAAAGAGATTCACCACTGCAGTGTGAGTTATTCATGACTCGAATCAGACTTGAATCTTTGATGAATCCCTGCAGGACGCCCTGGCTGCTGGAAAATCCTTTTATTTTGGCTTTAAATTCTCAGTTGAAGTTTTCTCAGTTGAGATTTAATGTGCATAGCCAGATTGTGTGTGATTATAAATGCCAATGTCTCATTTAGTGCTAAAAGGGCTGAATTTACTCCAGTTGTTTTTTTTTTATTATAAGTGTAAGACTAAGCTGGAATTATGCACATCAAATCTTTGATGAGCGAGTGACCATAAAGTGCAAACATATCAAGTGGTGGATCTATTGTCATTGTTGCATTTTAACCTCAAGCTGGAAATCAGTTTTGACTATATATATGTATATATGTCTTTCTATTTATGTAAGAATGTGAAACATTACTACATCTGTGTTGTTATTGCCAGATGAGATCTCAATAAAGCCTAGTGCTTATAACATGACTCTCAAAAATCATTGTACCACTGAGAGTACATCGCTACACAGTTTACTCCCAGTGAGAAATGCTCTTTCACCAGCCACCATGAATCATTACATTCCATTACATTAATAGCAATGTGACTTACATTACAGATCCAGTATAGCACGCAGGTGTCAAACCACAACTATAAATTGCCAGTGTAGCTGCTGGTCTTTGGTCAACTAATCCAAACGGTCACATGATTGGCTTTTTAAACGAGACCAACTGATTAAACTAGTAAAGCAGGTTTGTTCTGGTCTGTTTGGAATAAAATCCAGCAGCCACACCATCATTTTGAAGATAAGTTTGAAACCCCTGGTATAGAGTGTGCACAATCAATGGTCATGGGCCTTGCTCAAGTCCCCAAAAGCAGCAGAGGTAGTACTTAACCCACAGACCTTCTGATAAGTAGTTCAGTTATTTAACCACTACTACTGCTTGAACTTACCTGACAGTAAATTTGTAAAGATCTGGTCGTGGTCACAGGTACGTCTGCTACTTACCACAAAGGAAAAATCAGACAAGGTGGTAGTGAAATGACGGCAATACAATCTGTGCTAATAGTTAATACAAGCAGGTGTAATATGCAGATGTGTAAGTCTTTAGTGACTTTAAAGTAGATTAATAAATCATGTTATTGTGACACTTAGGTAAACAATGATCTAAATCTTGTCTTTGAATCCATCTTCAAATCTCCTCGTTTACTGCATTTGGTTTCTTGAATGGACGAATGGAGGTAAAATTAAAAAAACCTAAATTAAAGACTTAGAGATAGGAAGTCCTTAGAGATAGAAAAAAGAAATTAGTAATTTGGATGAACCCTAAAAGTCCTTCACTTTTATTTCTTTGGCAAAGCCGTTTCCCAAGACTAAATCAGAGTAATTAGCTTATGGAATTAAAGCTGATAAGCTTAACTAATGAAAGTTAACATGTATGCAGCTGTAATTGTGGGACTTCGAATTGAGCATTTGAATACACAGCAGCTACATGATATTTTATATTCAGGTTGTTTTTATGCTTAGTGAATGTGTTGCATAACGGTAATATACTGCTGTTTTCATTTTTAATTTACCAGACTCTTTAGCGAACGTTTGAGCTCGTTGTGAGCTGGGTCAGACGTTTTACACTGGGCAAGATGTCTTCTAAGCGAAGGTGAGAAACTCCCCTGTACACCAATCTGAAGCATAACTTCGTTTGGCTAAATTAACCAGGGACAGCTGGGAGCTGAAATATCTTTTTATAATGAGTTTTCACTGCTTTTCTGTAGAGGGGAAAGTAATTTTCATTGCCCCAAAGAAAGCTTTATTGATTTTCAGGTTTGATGCACTAAAAGCTGTCAGAACCGGCATGGCAGGGGACTCAAAAGGATGTTTGGCATTTGTTTCACAGAAGATCAATGCAGCTCCTGTGATATACTTCCTCTGTTTGGGCTCTATGCTTTGAACGTTGTCCTGCTGTTACTGCAGTAAACATTACTGGAAATTATGCTGGAAATGCCTCTGGTGTCTAACACTAATGAAGCCTCGATTCCAGAAATAGCAGGTAGGGTGAGCAATTTTCACTGCGTCATCTCTTTCACTTGTACGTTTATAATTTTTATTAAAAAGGTGTGAACTTTTCTTACTAACGTGCAAAGGAAATGTAAAGCTTGTGTGTACTAAAGGATTTTTTTAGCACTCTGAACAGCGTTGGTTTTGAATAATGATCAATACATTAGCACCTTACATACACAGTTATTTGCAGGCCAGTGCATGCTACATTTGCATTTATTGGGCTACTAGCCATGAAGAAAGCGTGGGCTGCTTCTCTAAATGTGAGTGTATCTGCAGGAGTGCCGAGTTTCTGTAGGGCAAAAAAGGTTGTATGCATAATTTACAGCCGCCTAACAGGCATATAGTTAGATATGCAAATTATAGCTGAACCTCATAATGATATCAACTCAAATTGAATTTGACAGAAGAATTAGAGGTAAACCAGCATAAAGCTCCACCACAGGAATGAGTTCAACACACAACCTTAAATTTAGAAAAGGTTAGGATGATCGTTAGGTTAGGATGCAGTCCAAAAACATGCAAGAGAGGTGATTGGAGAAGCAACATTGTCCATGACTGTGTTTGGTTTGTGAGTTGATGGCTCTTGTGTAATGAATAATGTGACCAAGTGTAAAATATGATTAAATTTTTTTAAATCCCAATAAAAAAAACATTTATTTTCTTCATTTTTTAAACCTGATACATTCCAAGGATCAAATTGGTTTTATAAACACATACATATGACACTTGTCTTTGTTTGTCTTAGGTTACCTTGTGGTGTAACTATCTGTATGTTTTTCTGTATGTAAATACTTTTTGTACTTTTGTATTTTTTGTTCTTTTTTCTTTCAGTGTTTGGGGAGTGTCCCAAGTAAATTATGTTGTTCGCACATATAATGCCAATAAATGTTCTTATTCTAATGAAAATAACACCACTGAACCATGATGTGACTTGAAACAGATGATGTCACTAGGTGATTGTAATTGTGATTTGCCACAAGCGTAAGAAAATGTTTGTTTAAACAATAAAACAATGTACCCCAAAGAAAGATTAGAAAGGATTTACACACATCTCTCTCTACCGAGCATAATATAAAAATATTAACCAATTTCAAGAGATCTTGAGACCATGAGGTGCAAGAATTACCCTATAAGTGACTTTAAAATAGGGGTCTCAAACACATCCTCAAATGTGATCTCTTAGGTTTACTGTGCAAAAAATGCTTTATGGTAAACATACCCACTAACAGGGTTTATTGTTGGGGGGCTGGTAGACATCAGGGATGGACACACAGTAAAAATGCGTATTATGGTTAAATAAATCATTTTTATTTAACCATAATTTTATTTTTCTTGAAGTAGAAGTCTAAAATGTGGATCTGTCATTCTATGAGTTTCAATGCTCTGGGCATAAGAATTGCCCGTCTTTAATGACAGAATTGATACTGAAGAGTATGCTTCTGACTTTGTCATCACTTTTTACAACACTAATGACTTCATTAATATCTATTGTAATATCTATTATTTTCAATCTGAATGAGGCTGGCGGAATGGTGGCTGAGTGGTTAGCACTGTCGCCTCACAGCAAGAAGTCCAGGGTTCGATCTTTTTGTGCGGAGTTTGCATGTTCTCCCCGTGTCAGCGTGAGTTTCCTCCGGGTACTCCGGTTTCCTCCCACAGTCCAAAAACATGCACTACGTTGATCAGAAATGTGAAATTGTCCAGTATTCTCACAAGTTCCCACCACTTACTGGTGGTTGTCGTCAAGAAGGGCATCAGGACGGAAAATTCTGCTCCAAACACTAACGTCCTACCCCAGAAACTGGGAAAACGGACGATAAACGAATAGATAGAGAGAGAGAGAGATAGAATCTGAATGAGACTATCTTATCAGATTCATCAATCTGTTTTTGTTGTGATTGACTGCTAGGTATCTAAGTCACCAGTCATCTTTCCAGACATCCATGCATACATGTATATTAACATATTCATCTTACAAATAAGCCATAGGTCTTGATTTTATTAAATCATGAGTGAGTGAGCCTTACACTCATTGAATGTGAATTCCCGCAATTTTGAACAATTCATATGAGCTTCATATGAGTGACAAATTTTTAGGGACAGCTCTCCATTCCCTAAAAGCTCAATAAGATCGAGTTTATGGAAATGGTCCATATAAAAAGATTTCCATAATTAGCCCAGCTGGGAAAGTATGCTGACTCTAATCCGTGCCTGGAGCAACGGCATGCTTGGCATTATAACTAGAATATAACTCTCAGGTGCTTTATAGCTCAGAGGGGCCCAGATTTCTTTGACATGCTATGTGCTCATTATGCATCATTAAACCTCGTTTTAAAAAAAGATGTTTCCCTCATCTCCCCTCATGTTAGTCTGAGTCTAAACCACTGGACAGTTTATCAAGGTTTCAATACATCCATTCATCTAGTTTTACCAGCGAATAATCCTATTTAGGCTCATGGTGGGATACACAATGCGCAAATACACTAAACACCTGACAATGTGTCTACTTCAGGTTGTGTATATATAAACACACACAGGCCACTCTAACTTGACTGTGCAAGGAACCTGGAGTACCCGGAGGAAACCCTCACAGATGCATTCAAACTCCACATAGAAGTCCTGAATTGCCTTACCCTCGAATCAAACCGGGAACCACAGTGCCACCCGGTTTCAAAAGTAACTCATATTTTGTAAGATGGGTGTAGATGCTTATTCAATATGATCTGACCTTTTAATACAATTAGCTTCAATAATAATACAATCCTCTGTGTGAGATTAAGTGTGTTAGTCTAATGTAGAACGGTGTGTAAAACTTACGGTTTGGTAGCGCAGTGATTGGTTTCTAATCTGAATAAAGAATATGGGTTAGCACCTTTATTTAATTTAACAGCAGGATAGTAATCGTGTCAGTGAAAGGAATTATCTCCTTGTTGTGACAGTGATTACTAAACTGTTTGAACTTAGTGGGCTTAGAACCAATATTGATAAAAGTACAGTTTTTTGCACAGGTTACTCATAATTATGTAACTGACAAAGGCACAAATAGAGTTCAGCTCAATCAACTTAAATCTCTCTCTCTCTCTCTCTCTCTCTCTCTCTCTCTCTCTCTCTCTCTCTCT
>JAOUQU010420097.1:0-10824 GCA_028566735.1 Ammoglanis amapaensis
TGTGTGTGTGTGTGTGTGTGTGTGTGTGTGTGTGTGTGTGTGTGTGTGTGTGTGTGTGTGTTTGTGTGTGTTTGTGTATGTGGGTGTGTGTGGGTGTCATCTTGAGAAGCAGAAACAACTGCTTGGACAGGGTCAGGTTCGTATAATTATGGGGTTGTTTTTTAATCTCAATTTTATATTTTTTCACCACTATGAGCAGCTCATGTTTTCATCTCTTTAGCAAAGACAACTGTCGACAGGTCTTTTATTCAGACAAACACGCAGCCAGGGGCAAAAAATGTAAACTATAAAACAAGACAATTTTATTTTTAGAGCTTCATGAAAAAATTAATAAACAAAGTAAAAAAGGGAACTGAAACTGTCCATGGTGCTGATTACAATTTTAAATAGTTGATTTCTGGCAAAATAGAAAGATTCAGGATAAAAACATACTTATGAGAATGGTCTTTCTCAAAAACCTTTACATCAAGCGAACGTTTGCAACTATGCTGTGTAAGTTGTGTAGTTCCAACCACACATGTGCACCTGTGGTTATTTAACTATGATGTTATACCGTAAAAAGGGCAGTAGTCATAATACCATATATGAGTAGAAAAATCATTATTGTACGTGCTGTTGTAAATGTTTTAACATTTTTAATGATTACAGTTAATAGTTCTTCCTTCAGCTGCTTCCGTTAGGGATTGTGTGTTTCTGTGGCAACCCTTCAGTATCTCCAATTGCAACATGTCTGCAAGTTTTTGGACTGTGTACTGAAGGAAACGCACCCATACATGGAGATTACATGCAACCACCACAAAGAAAGGACCTGGACTGCCCCACCTGTGGATTGAACCCAAGACCTTCTTGCTGTGACCGAACCGTTATTGAAATCAATATAAAGTAAATGTTGATAATTGTACGGTCATTTAAAAATAGATATTCTATTGTTTATTGTTAGGTGCTTTGCTTTTGGAATACAGTGTGCACTGTAAAATGTAATTTATTTTGTTCATGTTTACAACAAAAGAAAGATTAAGCTAATATACTAACACAACATCACTCAAATTTAAATAAAACAATTAATTATGGCTTGAAAGCCATGCACATCTAACAACTATTGATGGAATTGTTATGTATGAATTTACATTTTTAATGATCTTTCCATAATATTATGCACAATAGATGGTGAAAAACCTAAATGTTTGGAATCTTGCACTATGAAATGTTATTTTACAACTTCTTGGTTGTTTTTCCTCTAATAAGTCACACAACTGTGGACTGTGAGAAAAAATATCCAACAATCTTCTGAAAACATGTTCAAATGTTTTTATATTATTGTTGAAGAGTGAACGTGCTAGTGCTAAACTGCTAAAGTAACTGGAAGTAAATATTAATCCCCAAAAAATGTGCTCTGGTTTAACATACAAATGGTGCGCTACCTACCCAATAATTTAGTAAACATTATGAAATGACAGACAATATAACAACAATTCACAAGTGATAGTGAACATCAGTAAATTGCAGTCTGTATCTTTGACTTGGCACATCATCTACACTGGGCCGTAATCGGCCCGGCGTGGGACTGGCACTAAAGTAGTGGCTAGGTATTTTAAAGTATCTACAAGACAATATAGTTTTTTAATTTATTTATTTGTCATTACACATATACAGTACAATGAAATGTTTCTCTTCGCAAATCCCAACTTGTCTGGAAGGGTCCAGAACGATGGACCCTTCCAGACAGGGGTCTGGAGGAAATGTTCCAGACCCCTCCCGCAGGGTCAGCCAATGTACGGCACCAATGTAAGGGTCTTGCCCCATGACCCAGCAGTGCAGCGGAGTCTAGCAGAGCCTGAATTTGAACCCCAACCTTTGGGTTCAACGCTCTACCCACTAGGCTACACTGTCCCTGTAAGCTAATTAGTCTTGTTAGACTAATGTCTTTAGTTAGACTAGAGGCATGTCTTTGGACTGGGAAAATAGTGGGAAATCATGGTAGGAGATGCATTACATGTCTAAACTCTGCATTAATCTGATCAGTTCACAAGCTGTTAAAGAAAGTAGCAGCGAATATACTGCCTAAAAATAAATATTACAAATATTAAATAAAAAAACATTTTGTTTAGAAATTCTTATTCGTATTTGTTCAAAAACACATAGAAACCCAGATGAGACCTAAAAACCCTGAACTTGACCACACTGAGTGTGACATTAACTTCTAAAAGCTTTGAGGAAGTGAGGAATCACGTGACCAAGCGCACGAATAGCACTCTGCAGCAGGGGGTTGTGGGAAATATTTGATGACGTTTCCTAAACAAAGTGGAAAGTGTGTGTGTGTGTGTGTGAGTGAGTGTAACTTACGACGCCCGTTAAGTGTGAGTATAAAAGTAGTTTGTGATCTTGTTTGTTGTTGTTGTTGCTGTGTTTGTGTATGTTGATGTTTGTGTGATGAATAGTCATATTAGTAATTAATGAGCTGCTTGGTACTTGAGTCGAATTGTACACAGTTTGTTTGCATGGTTGAGCGAGAGTTAAAGCTGAAATTGAAATAATATGTACTTAGATTAAAATAAAACTTTGTTGTTAAGCACGTGCATTCTGAAGTTTAAATCTATTTGTTTAGTGCACTTTATAAATAAGTTGTCAAGTGAAGTATCTCATATGAAACCTTAAACTTTGTGCAGTCATTTAACACATGGGAATTTAATATTAGCTTATGTTAACATTCTAAATAAAGAATAAGCATTTTACTGAACAATGAAAATAAGCTACTTTATAAAATAACTCCTAGTGTGTGTATAAAAGTAAACATGATGCAGTGTAATCATCTGAAGTGCAGAAATAGAAATGTTTGGGTGGTAGTGGGTAGCACTGTCGCTTCACAGCAAGCAGTTTTTAGTGGTGGTACTTTCTGCAGAGTTTGCATGTTCTCTCTATACACATAAGTGTTTCTCTGGGTGCTCTGGTTTCCTCATACAGTCTAAAGACATGCCACCAGGTTAATTGGAGATAATGAACTCCAATCCCAAGCCTGGGTAGATAGGGTTGTGGCAGAAAGGGTGGGCATCCGAGGTTAAAGATTTGCCAAGTCAAATATGCGGACGACAGCAGCCAAAAGACGATGGTGAAGGAGAAGCATAAATGGATATGTTAAATAAAAAAAATAATCCAGATACGCTTCCTCATAGTAAAATGTGTTCTGTTGCAACTTATAAGCTAGTATACAGAGAAAGATTCTCTTGCAAATCTTTTGAGTGACCCTGAGTTTGATGTTTATGGCTAGAACTGGCTTGACTGATAATAAATATATGAAAAAAACCTTAAATTATTTGTTTTACATTTATTTAGTTGGTGAAATCATCTGGCACTTGGACTGGGCTAAAAGAACAGCTTGTTCCACAAGATGGGTGGTTGGGTTTCCCGGTGGAGTGTATGTATCCTTTTGATTATTTTCTTGTTTAATGTTTAATAATATTTGAAAGCATTTTATCATAAAATTGGTGCTTATCTGATTTCATTATATTCAGCTTGACTTGTGCAGACATGAATAGTGAGATCTGTGAGCTCTGGTTGAATTAAATGTGCATAACTTTAGCATGTTTAAACCATTACATTTAAAATTGAGTTATAGTAGTTAAAATTTACTTACCATTAAAGTGTATTTGTCTGACAGGCAAAGCCAACCACTGTTGAGGTTTTGGAGGGACTTGATAAGGTAAGGACTGATTCACTGTAGGCCAACAAACTAAAACATTGTAATTATGTGTTACTGATAAGTTAATATATGTTTATATTGTGGGTCTAATGAAAGCTTATGTAAAACAAGTTTATGTTTATGAACATATGCAACAATATCCATGTTTTTGAAAGCCTGAAAGTTTGGCATAAACTGAGCTGCAGCTAGACTGACAGACACATGTGTTTCTCTGCGCTCTTCATAAGCCTCCTAGGGCTCTGACTCTTTTATTTTTGGAAAGTTGTTATTTAATGCCACTTGCTATCGTCTTTGAGAATGTGCTGACAGAGAAACTTTGAATGTTTATTTTACACAACTGAACTACATGTTGTTTGAAATAAAATTAAACAAGTCAGGGGGTTAAAATGGGTAATTTGTCAGAGACGGAATAATAGGATTACCGCCTAGACATCCAAATAAAGGCTTTGCCTATCTCTGCAGGCATGAAAGCAGTGTTAGTGAAAAAGAGGGAGAGATTTGGATTGTGGAATTAGTAAATTAGTTTAATCCTTTTCTGTTTGAAGACTAGGGATCTACTGGTCTTTAGCTTTAAAATAAACACCTCATTAAAATATTGTACATGTATAAAATTTGTTTCGGTTTTACCTATTCTAAGATTTATTATTGCTAAAATAACTGCCAATGTGACCATGGGTCACTTCTTTACAAGTAAGATCAGTTTGAGGGAATACTTTTTCTGTTCCTGTTAGGATTTTGATAGCTGCTGCCACTTTCCTTCTATTTCACATTCATTTCAAATGATGTAAAATGATTTTCCACCCATTTTCAGAATATCAATACTCTGGAGGAACACAGAGAAAAGACTCAAAAGCAGCTTAAATTATGGGTTTACAGATTACTGCTATATTCAACTCTTCTGTACTTCATGGCCTGCATCATTGTTTACAGCTGGTACATACCAGAACAATTAATTGGAAAACTCATCGTGACGTCACCTTTTTTAATATCTCCACCACTGTAAGTATTGTTTGTATTGCAGATTTATTGTTTTCTGTTTTCTCTGGTATTGCATGTTATGTACCTAAATTAAGATCATCTGCTGCATTTCAATAACACTGTGTTCATTTATACAAAGCAGTTGCCTCCTTTTTCTGATGTCATGATTTTTTACTTAACAACTCAGTCAGCTATAGTGCTTAAACAATGTTGAGGTCGGTCATTATGCTTCATCAAGAGCTCTTTCTGTTTGGGGTTTGCATGCTCTTCCTGTATGTGTGGATTTTCTTCAACAGTCCAAAACATGCTCGTGAAGTCAATTGAAGATAATAAAATTACCCATGATTATTTTCACTATAGGGCATTGGTACTGCACATTGAAACTGCACATTAGGACTTGTTTGGATGTCAAATTCATAATTTAATTATGCATCATATTGTAATTTATTTCTTTTTTTAATTATGTTTAGGATATGGGTGCTACGGAAATTATTAATTGCATTACACGCAAAAAGAACTGAAAAAAACGGTAAAGTAACAATTTAACAAAATTTTCAAATCGTAATGTACTATAAACTACAAGCTGTTAATGTCCGCATTTGTGTTACTTCTTTTTTCCCTAGATGAAAAATTAGAGGAATTGAAATCTGAAAAAAAGCGAATTGTAAGTATTTAAGACTTTTGACCTCTAAATGCCACATTCAGATTCACTGTTGTTAATTGTAGTTCCTTTGACCAGGAAGCCCCCTGCTTTTCTGACAGGTTGTACCTACATATCTGTGTAAAACACTTAAAGTGTAGTTATTTCATGTGGGGTCAAACCGGAGTGCAGTGGCTCTCAGAAATGTCAGGTATCTTTGCTCCTGTAATGTGTGAGTTAACCTTAAATGCTAATATGTTGGCTTTGCCCTTGTAGGCCATCTAGCTTTACTTTCAACAGCAGGCTAGCAGTCTGCTACCACGATCACGGGAACATCCTTTTTGTATGACACTCATGCAGAATTTCTTCTAGTTGTAGATCATTTTAACATGCCGCAATGCTCGGTAAATGTGTTGCTAATGTTTTGTCTTGAAATTAATATTGTTTAGCGTGTGAAGGAAATAAATCTGAGAAATTGCTTGTCATCTACTGTCAGCTCTAATAACTTTCAATAATTACAGTTGATGAATTTTTACACACTCTATTATAGCAATGGGTCTTGTAATTATTCTTTTCATTACATATAACAAGTTATATGCTATTATTCTTTTTAAATGCGTCTAAATTGAATATTAAATGAAACTATATGTGTATATAAACTATCAAAAGAATTCTCGCTAATTGTACTGTTACATCGCAGCAAGGCCTTGGGTTTACTCTGTCAACCCTTTCAGTGTGAAGTTTGCATGTTCTTCCTGTGTGGGTTTAAAATAAAAACGGTCTATTTCAGCTCGAGCAAGTGATGGAAACAGAAACCTACAAAAATGCCAAGCTGATTCTAGAACGATTTGATCCAGACTCGAAGAAAAAAATTGTAAGTTTTTGCAACATTTTGAGACTTTTCATAGACGCCTGATATGAAGGGATTATGATGAGATTTTTTTTTTTGCAGGAACTGGAAGCGACACCTGTCAGACCATCTATGATTTCTCGACAAGGTCAAGGTTAGAAATATTTTTATGAATATATCCATGCCCCAAAGCAAGTGAGATCGTTTCACCTCTTGCTATTTTTTTAGAGCTCCGTCAGAGGCTTGTGACTCCTCGTACTCCTGTTGTTTTGGCTCCGAACCCAGCAGCAGCACGTCCTCCTGCTGCCTCAGCTGCCCCCCCTGCTCTCATCTCCGCCCCTGGTGGGCCTCCAGAGAGGAGTCTGTCTGCTTCTGCCCAACACCAAAACCTACTTAGGAGAAGTGCCACCCCCATAGGAACTCTTGTCCCTGGCATGGGTTAGTTGCGCGCACACACACACACACACACACACACACACACACACACACATATACACACAGAGAATTTTTATTAGCCATATTATATTGGGGTGGCACGGTGGTGAATTTGATAGCGCTTCTCACAACAAGAAGGACTTGAGTTTGAACTGTCCAATTGCAGAAGAATTATTCAGGTGAACAGACTATGTTGGTGGTTTTACTCTGGGTACTCTGGTTTCCTCACACAGTCCCTAAACATGCAAGGGAATTGGAGATACTGGCCTTGTGTGTAGAAAGGTTTTCAAACTGTACTCAATATTCGTGTAGCCTTCACACCTAAAATGTAAAATAATTCGTTAATAATTCATTTGTCACAGTTACGCTCACACAAACATCACGTTTTATTTATAATTTATTTATAATCTAGTTTTCCCAGCACTTAATCTTATTTTTAGGGTTGTGGTAGGACAAACACTAGGCAAATGCACTAAACATTTGGACAGGTTGTCAGACTGTTGCAGGGTCTGTTACGGACACACAGGAGTACAGACGCACAATATGAGTATTTCCAACTAACCTCACTCCATGTTTTTGGGCTGTGGGATGTAAACTGGAGGAAAACTAAACGAGGGAAAAGGGTCTTTCAGTAAGTGAGGCCTGGTGTGTGCTACACTAAAGCTTCATAACTTTGTCTGCGCTGTCCATAGAGATCACATTTCAGTTTTTTGTTGTTATATTTTTGTTACTCCAGCCTGCTTTTAAGTATCAATGTTTTGTGACTAAACTTAAATGTGTCTGGAGAAAGAACATTCATGCTTTTGCTTTCTTTTGACCGTCTACAACTACCCGCTCTACACTACCCATAAAGTGTGTCCTATAACCTGCTAGACTCTAGCAGTTCTGAAACACGCTTTATCATGATGTGTAATCACATTTTCTTAATCGAGACTGTTTGAAATGTAAAGTGTTCTCTGATTGATCTCTTCATTTCTATTTCACTCTTCAGATAAGACATTTGGCTCCCTGCCCATGCATACTGCAATGAAGCCTGTCCTGAATAATGCTGGAATAATATTTTGTCAGCACATAAATGGTGGCCAATCAAAGCATGCTCGTTTTTGCAGAAAATCGGTAGTGAAAAGCAATTTAATACCAGAGAGGTACCACGGTGATTCCATATGCTTGTAAATTAATAAGCAGCAGGACATCAGGACTTTGCCAAGTCTGCTAGAAATGACCAGTCATCTCACTATGATCACTCTTGATGTTAAATTATATTAATTAGGGATGGAGATCACAGCAGGCTTAAAGTTGTCTACAGAGAGGACTATTTTTAGACCGTTATTCCTTCATCATGACTGCTAAGTATGGCAGGCTCATTCTGTACTGGTTCACTGGTTCATAAAAAAATATTTTATTCTTAATAATAATAATAATTTTGTTTGTTCTGTGTGTCAATGACAGGAATGCATCCACCTGGCCCACCCTTGGCTCGGCCCGTTTTGCCTCGAGAAAGAGGAGCTTTGGATAAAGTAATCGAGTACCTAGTGGGTGATGGACCACAGAATAGGTACTTATGACAAATACAATTCAGAGAACTTAATTTTAATTTAATTATCTAAGTGGAGCTTTTTTTTTGTCTGCCTGTCTGTACCTGAACTTCATGACTTTGACTTTTTTTTTTTTTTAAAGATATGCCCTTGTGTGCCAGCAGTGTCTGTCCCATAACGGTATGGCATTAAAGGAAGAATTTGAGTACATTGGTAAGATAAAACTGTTTATTAAACACACTGCTTATTCTGAATGTAACCGTACACTTTAACTACTGTGATAACGATTCATATTGTTTCTTTCAATACACATCGGTGAAGTTTCCTTTTACTATTGCTTTTTAACAAGTAAATTATTTCTGATTGTATCAAAACACTGATTTAAAAATATATTTCTGAGAAAGTTACAATTTGTGTTGGAATAACAGAATAGCCGCACCCTGTGTTCACAATTCTCATTGGTTCTTGGTAAATTGATACACGTCTGCTGTTTCTATTGATTTGCTCACAGCTAATGGTTCATTATTTGTATCAGTTGTTTGTAAAGATTTAGAACTTATCTCTAATGTGAAAAGTGTTTGTGCTCTTTATTTTAGCATTCCGATGTGCTTACTGTTACTTCCTGAATCCCGCACGAAAGACACGCCCGCAGGCCCCTCATCTTCCTGAATTTGGTGAAACCAAAATGAGCTTAGGACCATCCGCTACTGCTACCGAGACAGACCATGATGTGACCGTCTCTTTACCTGGTATTTGTCTGATTTTTCTCATAAAACAATATTAAACGTGCATGATTGACTGTTGCCCTTCTCATGGTCATTCGGTGTTGCAGCAACACACACAGATTTAATTTGCATTCATTCTTTAACACCTTTGCTTTGAAACCATTATCTCTGCCCTCCAAAAAACAAAAAACAGACTTAAATTTCTGGGAGCACCAGGGTTAAAAACAGACAGAAGCTAATTGTTTTTATTTGTAATCTGGTTGTAAGAGAAACTTGCAGGCTGTACTGGTAGGTTCGTTCTTTATCCATTAGTTTTTGCAGTGTGTTTGAATTGCATCATGGAGTGAATAAATCCCTCCAGCTTATTGCTTCTAACGGGACATTTCCTTGATCTTTGCCGAATCGGAGAGCAAATCTGCCAAGTGATTAAAGGATTTGTAACTCTTTTGTAATGTTCTCCCCACAGTGCTGGGTCCAGCATTCCTACCTTGGTACTTACTATCCTGCTTAAAATCAGGCTTGTTTTTAACATGGCTTTAAAAGATATTTATTGTGTGTGTGTCTGTGCGTGCGTTTACAATTAGTAAGTTTTTATATCTTAAAAAAATGAACACATCCGCTATGTTAAGGACAGATACTCATTATTTTATATTTAATTCATATGTTGAATGCAAGTTTTGGCTCACAGTATCACAGTATCAGTAAAAAAACGGGAAAACATCGTGGGTCAGATGATTCAGTGAGTCAATTTGAGATGATTCAGTGCGTCTTAATGCAGTAAATGATGTTCCTCTCAGCTGCCCTTGTGGTCTGTAGGCAAATAAAATGATACAAAAATGCTTATACTAATTTATCGGTGATAAAACTAGATTTTGGATGGCTATCAAATGCTTCATGTTTAACTTTACAAAGATACACAGTGATGAAGTCTGTGTAGTCTCCCATGGCGCATTTTTGCTCGTTTACCTGCAGATAAATCTGAGACTGTCGATCCCGGAGAGGTGTCTGAGCCCAAAGACGAGCACAAGTCAGAGGTCCAATCAGAGGAGAAAAATGTGGGAGTTCCAGAATCGGAAGACGTTGTGGACAAATCAAACAATGAACTAGAAGTTTCGGCAATGGAAGTGGAATAACACGAGGTCTTGTTAAAATGTTCAGTCACTCCACAATGTGTTCAGTCACTATGGTTTGAAAGTGTGTGCAAGAATGCATAAGGTGTGTAAGCTTAGGTTTAGGTTTAATTACGGTTAAAGATACAAAATTTAGTAATGCCAGTGGTCAGATGCTTCAGGGATTATTTTTCTGTTCAAGTCACAAGTTTCCTTGTCAACTGTGTTTACTTTTTTTTTTAGAATGCACTTCTGTCAAACAGCATGAAATGAATTCACAGAGCAGTTCAACTCGAATACGTGTTCAGATCAGTACTCGGACTGTACTTTCTGTTTTTACATCACGAATAGTTTGTGACTGAATGTATTTAACATAGTGTTGTTTTATGTGTACAACAATGCAGAAAGTCGCTGCTTTAGTCTGGTACTAAGACCCAGTCCTGATAAATTGACTATAGTGCCTTTTGTATTCTTAGTGTTCGGGTACGGTTATATGTTTTTAAACACATGCAGAGAAACCGATATTATGTTTACATAGATTGTCATTGGAAAATGATAGAATATTTATAACTGAGCAGTATTATATATTAAATGTATGTATCATTCTATATTTTATTTCTTCAAACAATAAATAGAAGCTATTTAAGTTTTTGCCGAATTTTTATTTTAGTTTTTTTACATTATTGTCTGAATCGAGTTTGGTATTAAACATTGCATAAGTGCTAAGTAAGTTGTGTAGCTGCAGCTATGGTTGGTGTTTAGAGAACTGGTCTTGTGCCGCTTTTATAACGAGTCTCAACAGGTCATGACTGAAATGCACTTGAGCAGGACACCATACCCCTGAATAACAGAGTT
>JAOUQU010420107.1:0-10823 GCA_028566735.1 Ammoglanis amapaensis
TAACCCAGTGTGATACTGTACCACCTGCTGTATTTAATCCAGTGTGACCTCTGCTGATTTGGATTAGACGGAGGCGGCAGGCGCGGTGACGTATGGAGGGGGGGGGGCGGTGCGGACGTGGGCAGGAGGCGGCGCGCAGCTACCGGTAGATGAGAGGGAGGCGGCAATACCGTGTTCCGTGTTTCCGAAATTAAGACATATGTCTTAATTTCGGGGTACGGCTTATATTAGCCGACCCCCCTGAAATCCCCGGTACGTCTTAATATCGGGGGTGTCTTATTATCGGGGAAACACGGTATATATATATATATATATATATATGACATTTCAACAGGCTGACTGTTGTAAAAATGTGTAGGTCTTACTTAATGTTCTGTGCGTCACACCCAATGCAAAACATAATAAATGAGTTTTCAAGTCCTTCCCAAAGAGATTTTAGCCTTTTCTTACCTTATCTACGTTCATCCTTTTGAATGAAGCTTGAAGAAGTTTAAAGTTGTGAATGTATTCATGTTCTAGCTTGGCCTGAAACTTGACCTTCTTTAAACTAATGCATCCAGGGAAAAGCATATCCATAAATTGGCAGTAAGCTGCACCTACAAAAAGAAATTAGACATTTTATGTGTATTAAGTTTATTTGGAATCAAAGTGCTTAAACTTGTGTGTGTATTGTACATCTGCAAGTTTATAAATTTATAAAAATGTATAAATAGTAATACAGTATATAGTAAAACAGCTATCGACTTTACTGTTTTGACAGAGTGGCATTTTGTTTCACACAAGCCTTTCCTATCAATCCCCCGTGTTTAATCACGTTACACATTTGGTAACCTTTAGAATAGACAAATGGTATTTATTTATTACACAAATCAGAATCATCAGAACACACACAACAAACATCGTACCCCCCAAAAAGTAGGGGCCTGAGAATCACTGACACATCTTACCTGTATAAAACTCAAACTGGGACAGATTTTCAGAAAATCATTTATCCCAAACAGATAGAATGCTATACACTGTCTTCGTTTTATCAATGCCCAACCCCTCCTGGCATTTAGCAAATTCCTTACCAATGTCTGACAAATCCAGCATGCTGACTTTTGATTAGAAACTAAATATTTATTGTGACAGAATCCCAGCCAATAAATTGTGTTTTGACTTGAAAACACCTGCATCACTGCTAGTGTTGTCCAACTTTTAGCTATCTGGTCGGGAATTAAGCCAAAGTGCCGGGTATTCAACCAGACAATTTCCGACTGTTAACACATCATCAGTTCAGTTTTTGTTCAGGGGTTTATGTATCTGTTGGTCCTGTATTTTGTAAACCTGCTTTGAGACAATGTCTCTTGCAAAAAGCGCTACATAAATAAGGCTGACTTGACTTGTTGAATAAAATACGAATTGGTCAGCGCGCTTTGAGCCTTTAAAAAAAAAAATCACGTGGCACGCATGGCTGCTCATGCCCACTGGGTCCACATGCACATTTGAAGTGCACGTAGGATGTGTGCACAAATGACGAAACAAACCACAGAAGCTACAAAATGCAGGGAGGGAAATTAAAATGTTTGTTATTTTTATTGAGCGACAATTAGACACGCGCACACACGCACGCACGCAAGCACAACACACACTCGAATTAAACATTAAACTACATAAATGTGTGTGTACCACTGTTGAAACTCAGTAAGAAAAGTAGTTATTTACTGTCCTAAAAGTTGCTAATAGTTACTAAACGACGTCTTCGCCAAATTTGAATCATGCTTGTTTTTGAAGCTGTATAGGAAATAAATACTTTTTGAGTAAAAAGTACTTTAAATAAAATTACAATTGAACTCAAAATAACTTCATGACTTTAATACTTAAAGTTATTAAAGTTGTAATAAAGTTTTTGCCATGTTGTTAAATGTTAGGATGGTACTGTGTTTTGATATTACAAAGTTCGGTTGTAGAAATCACCATTTAATTCAGACAGTAACACCAGTGTATAATTTCACGGCTTCAACCAGCCTTTGAATTTAGGTCTTAATTTTAATCGGTCTAATATGTATGATGACATATTAAAGCCACTTAATTTTTTAAGTGAAGTTTCACCTGCAAGTGTAACTGCACATCAAGCAAATTGTTCTCTGCTTGTTTTTTTCTTTTTTGGTTTGGACAAAACTGTTCACACAGTTTTGTTTTTCTTGTATTTAAGTTATTATACAATATACACAATAAAAAAGTATGAATACCACCAATCATTGCACGTTGATGACTAATTGATGGAATTTGTTAGTAATAGTGAATAAATAATTGTACAAAGTAATCTAAACAAAGAATTATCATAGCAACATTGAGACTACTTTAAAAAGTAACATTAAAAACTAAAAAACTAAAAAAATATTGTAATGCACACAACATTATGGGTGACATACCAGAGTTCAAAAGAGAACAAATTGTTGGTGCACGTCTTGCAGGCGAATCTATGACCAAGACAGTATGTGGTGTATCAAGAGCCATGGTATCCAGGGTAGTGTCAGCATACCACCAAGAAGGACGGACCACATCCAACAGGATTAACTGTGGACGCAAGAGGAAGCTGTCTGAAAGGGATATTTGGGTGCTAACCCAAATTGGATAAAAAAACATGAAACCATGCCTGCCCAAATCACAGCAGACGAAAATGGGCACCTCAACTCCTCTGTTTTCACCAGAATTGTTCGTCAGGAGCTCCACGGGGTCAATATACTGGCTGGGCTGCTATAGCAAAACCTTTGGTCACTCGTGCCAAACGTCAGTTTTAATGGCGCAAGGAGCATAAATCTTGGGCAATGGATAATGTGAAACATGTATTGTTCTCTGATGAGTCCACCTTTACCGTTTCCTACATCTGGAAGAGGTACGGTGCAGAAAAGTCCCAAAGAAGCATACCACCCAGACTGTTGCATGCCCAGAGTGAAGCATGGGGGTGCATTAGTGATGTTTGGGCAACCATATCATGGGATTCCCTCGGCCCAATACTTGTGTAAACCATTCTGGAAGACAATGTGCATCCAATGGTTCAAACATCCTGAAAGCGGTGCCGTGTATCAGGATGACAATGCACACACAGCAAGGCTGGTGAAAGATTGGTTTGATGAAGTCACCAGATCTAAATATTATTGAGCTACTTTGGGGTGTTTTGGAGGAGAAGGAAACGTCTTCCTCCACCAGCATCATAGTGACCTGGCCACTATCCTGCAAGAACAATGGCTTAAAATCCCTCTGACCACAATGTAGGAATTGCATATGTCATTCCCAAGACGATTTGAGGCTATATTGGCCGCAAAAAGGGGCCTCTAAAACAAGGTGTTTCATTGTCCAACCGCTGTATAATGAGATAAGCATCAACTATCCGGTACCGGCAAGATAGTGCTGGTGTTTTCTGGTTACAGACTGATATTAAAATGTACTATCCGAAGCAAGATAACTTCAAGAAAGTAACATAAAGAAACAACTTTGGAAGTTGAAGTAAAAACTGAAACTGAACCGTGACTTACTGATTCTTGTTTAGTTATTAGTTCTGTTCTCGAATTCTCCATAGTTGCTATAATGAGGTGCTATTGCAAAACAGATCTGAGCATCAACTATCCAGGATAGTGCTTTAGATATCCAGTGCTCACAGAACCTTCATCACTCCCATCATCAACAACTCCCTGACTGTCAGGCATTGTACCTACAGCTTTTAAAATGGCAATCCCCCTCTTTAATAAACCCAGACTTGACTCAACAGACAACAACTGATGCTTGAAGATGCTTGAAAAATGATAATTGCAGTGCAGTCTATAATAAAATGTTTCACTTGGTCACTCAAAACAACCACTAAGATGTGGTGCACGTTTCTGTTGCTTCATGCAGCTAAAGCAACTAAACTATAATGGTTCTTATTCATTTAGACCTTTCAACAGGTTTAGACAAAGTGAGTCACAGCATTCTACTATCAATTCTCTCATACATTGGAAGGGGTACAATTTATCCTTCACATCAACCGGTGTTCCTCGGGGCTCTGTATTAGTTCCACTTCTCTTCTTAAAGTTTCAGCCCACATTTCAGAATGCCACCAAGGCAGCTTTTATAAAAGCTAAATCTATAAATTGTAAAAGTCGACGTTCCTAAGGTTGAAAACCTCCCAAAGTCAAATTACTAGTTAGTCCCCCGCCAAATTCCAATGAGACCAATTTATTTAAAGTCTACTCAACTTGAACATTTTTTGGCTCCCAAACTCAGTTAGTCACATTTTCTATGGCCTTTTATGAGGCTACATTTCAGAACACATGGTCCAGAAAACCAAGAAAATGAATTAAAGCCTTATCTTAATACACTTCACAAAGGATTAAGCAACGATTAGGCAGAAGGGTGCCAATAAGACCCTTTTTAATGAGGTATACAATAATGTCGCTATGGCATATGTCAGTACCTACAGTATTTCTGATGTTATAAATTTTTACATAGATGTCCCACTGTCAACATGATGAGTTTGTACTTTGCGAGGCTCCTGAATGCAGAACGAGTGTGAAATAAGCAGAAAATAATGATAGAACAGACTCGTTTGAGGCTACTTTAAAAAGAGAATGTTTTGCAGTCTTAAAAACGTTTGTCTGAGCTAACAAACTAGCCGTTAACGGAATGTGATGCTTACACAAATCTTTTATAGCCAAACTAAAAATAAAAGGAATAACACAAACCGCTATAAATCCATTTTGACTGTTTTCAGACAATACATTATTTGACAGTACATTTATTTACCTAGACCCATCTAGCCCCATTATTATGATAATCCAAAGTTATTTAATGGTTCTTTAGTTAAACAATGTAGTTTATCACCTGCTGTAGGTCTCACTGGTTCTTCAAAACAATCACAATATTAAAAACAACTTTAAAAAACAAAAAAACTCCTCACTTAAGAGCGCCACCCTGTTTGATGGGTAAGACCGCTGACCAAACTCAGCTATTCGTTGAGAGGAGATGCCACGCTTTGCCAAAAAACATGTCCGGAGCTCATCATGGTTTAGAGAAAAACTACAATTTGCACCACAAAATAAACAAGGACTCATAGCAATCTGGCAAAACATTAATAGAGAAATGAAAAGGCTAAAAACAACAGAACAGCATGATAAACTCATTTTTTTGCGTTTTGGAACTGAGGAATATGTTACTTTTATTTATTAATGTTTGAGGTCTAGACTTGGTATAAAGAAAAAGCAGATAGTTGGTCTTTGTCCATTAAAGCTAATTTAAAAAAAACATAGCATAAAAGAACAACTTTAGAGGCAATCGTGGCCTAGTTGGTTAGAGAACTGGGATTGTAATCCGAAAGTTGCCAGAGCCAGTCAAGTAACTGCATCAGTTTAGTGCCAGCAGTGAAATTGATGTTTGTAGATATTGAATAGTGAGGATTGTCTTGACATGGCTAATACATTACATATATTTACCTAGCCTCAAATTCTATAAACACTATTAAAAAAGGAAAAGTGTAGGCAGTGGGTAGAGTGTTGGGCTGTGAACCCAAAGGTTGGGGGTTCAAGTCCAGGCTCTGCTACACAGCCACTGCTTGGTCCTTGAGCAAGACCCTTAACCCTGTCTGCTCCAGGGGCGCCGTACGTTGGCTGACCCTGCGCTCTGACCCCAACTTCCACCCAAGTTGGGATATGCGAAGAGAAACATTTTGTTGTACTGTACATCTGTATATGTGTAATGACAAATAAAAGTTGAATTTGAAAAGTTGAAAGGTAAGGTTAAATAAAAATTGTCCCACTGATCAGAAAGCATCATGGTATACAATTTAAGTGCTGTAGAAACCCACCTGAAGATAGCTGCTCCACTTTTGTGTAGTTTAGGCTTAGCAGGTCATTTACCCAGGCAGTAATGTCATGTCTGCTCATCGTCTCTTGGGTTATAGAGGTAGAATAAACGTTAACCGCCATGCCCCAGCTGTGAATAAAACAGAAAATAAAAATTTACTAAAAAAATTGCTTAGAAAAAACCTAGCCCCTTTGACCAGCTTTTCCCCACCGCTTATCAATAAACCTCTAAATGTATGTATTACGTTTAGTACATATGTATTGATTATTATTATTACTACATTTAAAGTATTTTAAGTTGTTGCCCCCTCTTGTCATTTCTAGCGCCAAGCACAGGGTGTGTTACCCAAACCAGCAAAATGAGTTATAAGGCTGTGTTAAATTAATTTATTTATTTTGAAGATATGGGCTAAAAACATCTAAAAGTCTTATATGAATGAAAGTGTTCAAAATGAATCTCAAAAGTTTCATCATCAAAATAATTGTGAAAATGTATATAAAAGACTATTTAAGTTGACAAGTTACAAAAACATAAGTAGCCTGGCTGGAGGTCATTTCGAAGGGCTCTGGCCTGAATAAAGAAGGAGATAGTGGACCTTCTGTAAAACATCAAAACACACAATTTCAGTCACTGAGGTACATTCATATTTGTAGTTTCAGAAAAGAAAAATTATAATTACCATAATAAAATGCAAATAAATAAATTGTAATTACACATATACAGATGTAAAGTAAAACGAAATATCTCTTTGCATATCCCAACTTTTGGAAATTGGGGTCAAAGCGCAGGGGCCAAAGCACAGCCAACGTACGGTGTCCCTGGAACAGACTGGGTTAAAGGTCTCGCTCAAGGACCAAGCAGTGGCTATGTAACAGAGCCTGGATTTGTACCCCCAACCTTTGGGTTCATAGCCCAAAGCTCTACCCACTAAGCTACACTTTTTTTAATAAGATAAAAAAACTCAAAACAAATTAGTTAAAACACTACATATCTGATGAACAAAGAGCAGATTGCTTAATTTAGCTAACCAAGACCAAAAAGTAGCATGTAAAGTTGTGTGAGCTTTATGCATCTCAAGTCATGCATGTTTTTTTTTAAGAACCCTATAACACACTTAAGAGTTTGCATGATCTCCCCCATGTCTGTGTGGGTTCCTATGAGTGTTCAGAGTTCCTCCCACAGTCCAAAAACATGGACTTTGGGAAAAGACTAACCTTTGTGTGAAATCTCATTTGTGTTTCAGAAATTCAGTCACAGAAATTACAGCTTGGCATGCAAGTACTGTAACTATTTAATTCAAATGTAACATAGCTTGTTAAATATTGTACAGTTATACACTAAAAACTTAAGCGCCACTAAACTGCATATTATGACCTCAGCCTTAGTAAAATGAAGTCTGTAAATCCACACACAAAAACAATGATTTTGCTGAACATTACTTGACTGATCAGCAATAATGGATCACACACTTGCATCATAGCGAAAAGTCCTGGTTCAATTCACAAGAAAATATTGTTTTATGTGATGTTCCCCCAGTGCCTGAATTTATTTCCTTTTGGGTACTCTGGCTTCCTCGTACAGTAAAAAACATGTAGTCAGGTTAATTGACATTAAAATGGTCTTTTATGTGTTTTTGTGTGTGTGGCTCTGTACCATGCAACAGACTGGTGACTAGTTCAGGTATTTAGTGCATCGCCCATGACTGGATTGACATTAGCGTCTTTCATGAGAAGGAATGACCAGCGAGTCTGTCTAGTCTACAGAACAATTATATATTTATAAACAGCAATTATATATATATTTGTAATGAAAACACATCAAAAATAAAAAAGGCAATGTGATTATAGACAACAGTTATTACATTGATTTAAAGTAAAAAATACACGGTAATAAAATATGAAGTAATAATAAAGTAATAAAATATGAGTGGAGTCGTGAAAAGTGAATCCCTGAATACTAGGATTTTTTTGCTTTGATGCGTGATTTAGGTTTTTGAAATAAATACATATGCATTATGGTTATGCAAAAACGATAGCATTACAAACAATGTAAAGCGCGTATGTATGCTATGTGTTATGACACTTTGTACGATACATTTATGAAGTAGCCATCGGGTTCCGGTGTTTAGCATGCTAAATAATTATTAAAATCAATTTCCCTGTCTGGTGCCTAAGCTGAGGCAATACCTAAACAAACATCTAAAAACAAACACATTGGAATCTTTAGTGTAAATCAACTTTAATGCATATACGTTAAAAATAACTATTTGAAAAAACTATATTACATATCCAAAAAAGTCACAAAAAAATAAACAGGAATGCTGTGATTCATGTATTCTACAAATCGCATCGAGAAAGCCGACACAATGAATCATATATTCAAAAATATTTCAAGATGCTCGCGTCCTAATTTAATTAAAACTTGAGCTTCCAGATAAGAGATTGCTCATTAGCATACATGGGACTACTAATGTTGAGTGATTAATGCATATTCAAGTAAAGGGTGTTGAAGATTAACAGTGATGGTTAGAGATTTGTATTGCCCACCTACACTGCACCGGGTACAACCTTATGATGCTTGACAGGCCAATATGCACTTGATAATTCACTTGGTATAAAAGTATCTACCAAACGCTGAAAATGCAAATCTTTAATTTAATAAAAATGCAGCCAATCATATTATCAAAGACAGGATGCAACGTAGGATAGAACCGGAAGTTGTCGTAATACGGGTGGTTAAAAGCATTGGCTCTAGCAGACAGCACAGAAACTGTCTATCGCTGTAGTCAGCTTACCATCAGTCAGTCATACCTTGGAAACCTCGACAAAATATTTTAATAGCGGTAGTCAACAGTCCGTGGAGGCAAAATGGTCACTCTTAAGGCTGCAATGCTGTAAATTCTCAGAAAGTAAATTTACATATTACAAGCAGTAAGCCTAGGAGACATCAGTTATCCGCGTCATTGATACCTTTGTCGGTCAACGGGTCTGTGCGTATTTGTAGCGCGGGGAAGGTTTACAACGATGCAGAATAGAAAGAATGCAAAATTTATTTACACATGTCATTAAAATAAATAAACACACGAGGAAAACGAAT
Source organism: Ammoglanis amapaensis (assembly GCA_028566735.1). Taxonomy (NCBI): domain Eukaryota; kingdom Metazoa; phylum Chordata; class Actinopteri; order Siluriformes; family Trichomycteridae; genus Ammoglanis; species Ammoglanis amapaensis. The sequence continues at coordinate 8,917 of JAOUQU010420107.1, forward strand.
CTAGTAATGAATAAAGATAGAACGCTAAGCTAACGCTCTGGAACAGCGTTCCCCGTAACACAAACACTAAAAGCTAACGGCGAAGTCTTCTCTTGTAACGATCTATATGCAAAATACCTGTTAAATGCCAAACGAAGCCATTATATAACAAAATTACGAATGCATTCGTTTCATAATAACTCCCACATACGTTACAGCATTGCACTGATTTTACCTGTAGGCGCGCTCTCCTCGAACTGTGTTTTTTCTGTAGGGAATGATGTTCGTTCCATTGTCTTGAATTATGTCGTTATTGTTCTCTCCATTTGGGGACTGTGCTTGGGTAGGACCTGGCATTTGTCTAAGAAAACTGTGGAACAATCTTTCCTGTTCGCTGTGTACACGAAAATTCTGTCAACCGCGCCTCGAGTCGGCTCTTTTTAGGCTGCTTATTCTAGGCGGGTCTCTGCGCAGTTCAGTGAGCGACGTCACTAGTAAACAGTCACAAGCGAAACATGATCACGTGACGATTTAAGTGGCGTATACGGTTAACCAAAACCACTATAAAGATGACATTTGCATTATATTCTTTATGTTTATTAACCAATGTTGGGCGGATTTTTATTAAAACAATATGATTAAATGGATTAGGAAATAATACATCTTAGAGCATATGTTAATGCGCTGTTTCTAAGGTAGTGTTTTTCAACTTTTTTTGAGCCAAGGTACTTTTTTTTTTTTTTTCATTGAAAAAAAAAAATCATGAGGCACACCACCAACCAAAAATGTTAAACAAACATACTCTGTAGCCACATATATTAAGAATATAGCCATTCTTTAACAAAGTGTCTTGAATAGGAATCAAATAAACACAAAAATAGACTTAGCATGTTTTATCTTTTTTTTTTTTTCAAATAAAAAATACACTCAGCATGTCCACTTAAAAAAAACAACTGGAACAGTGCCACAACAATGTGTATGTAGAAAACTTAACAAAGTGTTTAACAAACTCTCTGTACAAAAGCATTCTGTTAGCAGGAATAAAGAAAATATTGCGTATTCAGACAGAAGCAATAATATTTGTGAAATATTTCACTGTTACAATATGAAGAGTTGCATGTACAAAATGTCAATCTGAGTATATTTACTCACTTTGTGTTCATTTAAACATGCACAGGTTTCATACGGAGTTGAAATCCTGGTGGGATTTGAATAAAGGCACACACAGAGCTCTTAGCTTGGAGTTAGCATTTTTTCTCTTTAATAACTTCTCCATCACAGTCTTGCAAGCTACAATGTTCTCACCGCTACCTGTCACTGTTCTAATGCATATGCAAAACTGTTTCAGGTGATGCACAAGGCGCCTACGAGTCTGTGCATAACAGTTACTATGTTTCAATAGTGTCACAACAACCGCAATACATTTTGGAATCAATGCTGGCTGACTATTGCTCGACACTAATGCGAGATGCAGGTTTAGTACAAGCAAAAATCAGCATCAAAACCATTTTAATTCATTTGAACTAGTGACACGTGTAAGCGTGTAAACATTATAATCAGTAAAGCTTGATTTCATGTTTCTCAAAACTTCTGTGTGATACAATCAAAAACTATATTTGTGTTTAGCTCAAATGGGCCTATCAGAATCAACCAAATTTTTCAAGGAAGCAAACATTTTGCAGAAAATTGTTGTAATATGTGATTTATTTCGTTAATACTAGGGTTGCACCGGATATCCGATTCCGGTTCCGATTTGTCGGATATCCAACCATTGTAAGCTAGCTGATCCAATCCGATTCCGACCGGAAATCAAGCCGCCGTGTCGCATATTCAGTCGGATAATTTGGGGTGAATAATCGTCACATGATCAGTTCAGTTTCTGTTCAGGAGTTTCTGTATCTGTTGCTTCTGTATTTTGTAAAGTTGCT
>JAOUQU010420127.1:0-10822 GCA_028566735.1 Ammoglanis amapaensis
GATGATGATGATGGTGATGATGATGATGATGATGATGATGATGATGATGATGATGATGATGATGATGATGATGATGACGGTGATGGTTATGATGATGATGATGATGATGATGATGATGATGATGATGATGATGATGATGTGTTTGTGATGCAGGTGATCTCGTCTGACAGAGATGACCACATCTTTCAGTTGACAGGAAGAGGGGCGGATCTGGATCCCAAAGGTGTTTTCAGTATTAATAAACGGACCGGAGAGGTGGCGGTGAGTCGAGCGCTGGACCGTGAAACCATCGCTTTCTATCACGTAAGTTTTAAAGCATCATTCATTCTTATTTTTTAAATTATTATAATTTTGGATTCGTACCCGATTGTGTCTTCACAATCACCAGTATTTCGATCACAATCAGTATTTTTTACATGCGCATTAAAAACTTTAGATGAATGAAGCTCAAAATTTTCCAAAACGTTCCCGCACCCAAACGAGGTGGAAAATTTGGAATATCGCATCAACTTCATGTGAAAAATCTGGATTTATTTATAAATAAACGAAGACATTTAAAGTTCAGGTCCATTTATACTCGTGTTTCGACCGGACTGTCCGATCATCCCGTCCGTATTTTGGCGTTTGTGGTCCTTCTGATTTAGTTTAAGGAATCAAGTTAATATGAGTCAGTCTGTAAAACGAATCGTTTCATTTGATTCGTCTTGAGTGAGTCTATAGAAACATGATCATATTTAAATAAGCGAAATAAATAAAATGATCGTTTCTGTGCCGCGTGTTGACTCGAGATCTGAAAATGTCGTAGAAAATGCGTCATTTTGTTCTTTTATTCTTTCTTTGCCAATATTTACCAACATTTGGTTTGAAATCGGGTTCGTTTGATCGTATTTGGTGTTGTGTAGTAAATAAATAAGTTCGGAACCAGAGTAGATTTCCGGCGCTAAGGCGTTTACAGTTTACAACAGTTACACTAGCTAACACAGAACAAACTACACAACGTCAACACAAACATCGAACACTTCTTACATTCTCACGCCGCTCGGCTTCCGCGGTTCGGATTCGTTTAAGAAGCCGCCCGTCTAATGGCGCCAGCTCTGTGTGCCGTAGCGTTCGCTTATGAAAATACAAAAACGCGAGTGAGTATATCTGGCACAAGATGTCCCTTTTAAACATATTCGATCGTCCTAAAACACACGGAAACGACCAAATGCGTGCCATAATAATCAGTCCGAGTTTTTCAGACATTCCGCCTCTTCCAGAAGCTTCCTGAGAGGCAATATGTCGTGAAGTTTACAGCCTGATGAAAAGCCTTCACCCGGTTTGCCACTTGACATTTACATCCCTGTATTTTCCATGCAATCACGCTGGCGACCGGCGAGCACTTGTGCATCAAAGGCTGACTCGTCTGAGACCGGTGATCACATGTACTCGCGTCATAATAGACGCATGTGGTCGAACGGGTCTGCGTTTGCACCCGTGTGTCCTCGTCTCTCTACGCTCGGGTTTTGTTAAAAAATATTATAATAAATCATGAGCATGTAAACACACTGGAATCTCCGCTGTGTCCACGCCAGCCTCGCCGCTTTTAATCAAACAGATGTGGAACCTCGTACCTCGTACCTCGTTCTCATCTCGACCGCCTGATTCAGCCACGGGAAGGACGCGCTGTTACACTTTCCCCCCTCGATTCTATGATGGCTGCAATTAGTGGAATAATTACTGGTGTGATAATTCCACCTCAGTTCCCAGCGTCTGTAATCATGGCAGTTCCCTGGCCGGGCCGTTCCCGATATTGCCTGGTGTCCCGGTTCCTCCATCACTATGCGCCTCGCTATTATACCTCATTGCCTCTATTCACACAAACATCCGCTTCAGTTTTTCATTCGTGTGTTTGGTTTGTATATAATTCAAATTCAAATTCAAATTCAATTTTATTTGTCATTACACATATACAGATGTACATTACAATGAAATGTTTCTCTTCACATATCCCAACTTGTCTGGAAGTTGGGGTCAGAGTGCAGGGTCAGCCAACGTACGGTGCCCCTGGAGTTGAGTTGAGTTGGAGTGGAGGGTTAAGGGTCTTGCTCAAGGACCCAACAGTGTAACAGAGCCTGGATTTGAACCCCCTAACCTTTGGGTTCCCAGCCCAACGCTCTACCCACTAGGCTACACTGTCCCACTCATGTGCCAATGTCATGTTTGCCAAAGTATTATCAAAGTATATAAGAGTACAAAATAATGATATAAATCTTAGTTTAAAAAATATTTAATTTTGTTTTATGAGGTGTCCTGATTGGGCACCACTGGCTGAATAATATATGTGATTATACATGTCAAATATAAAACGTAGTATTTTAATAAACATGCAATAATGATGCATAATTGCCATTGTCATGTATGTATGACAAGCATTCATGATCTCCCACAGTCCAAAGTCATGAAATGTCAGACTGGAAAACACAAATAAAAGAAGACAATGCTGTACTGAGATAGGGATATGTTGAGACCAAAAGCCCGGTCAAATATGTAGACAAGGACCCATGTGGGCTACTTAGGTTGACGAGAGTGTACTAGAGAGGTCTTTTGAGGCAATTTGGGTTATGAGTGTCTCTGGATACTTGAGGAAATTTTCGGAGGACTGCAGGTATTGATTGTGTGATTGGACCCAGTTTAGAGAGGTTTTGAGAGTTAGGAGAAAGTTTTCTTTTTTTCTAAAAAAGAAAGGGAGAGCTCAGTGCTCGAACGTCGATAACTGCGGAGGAGCTAAAATCAGAAAGGCGTCAGAGAAAACCAAACCTGGAAAAAAACTGCAAACAAAAATGTGAGTGTGAAAGATTGATTATAGGGTTGACTGACCTGACAGAGAAACCTGATCATTAGCGGAGGCAAGAACTGTAGTGCATCAATAACACCAGTGTGCTACTGTCAATCAAGTCTGACTATCACACCACTTAGTCTTTAGCCCCTTTTACACTGCTGTACGCTTTACTGGAACCAAACAGTGTGTGTAAAGTGTTTAAGCATGAAATCATGTCATTAATATTAGAAAACATTATTTAGTGCAAAAAGCGCCCCTAGTTTTTAAATGAAATTTGCACGTCTTTTTCTTTATAATGTGCTGTTAACTGTTTGATAGACAAATGTTAAATCATGATTATTCATTTGGCATTTTTTTGCCGGTTAACCTTCCTGACACAACCCTCCCTATTTATCCAGGTTTAAAATGCACCGGTTTATGCATCCTAGTGGCTAGGTATCAATAGGAAAATTCAGTGTCTTTAATTAACTGGCTGCATGTTTTTAAACTGTGGAACAAAACTGCACACAGACATGAAAATAGGGATCGAACCCAGGACCTTGCTGTGACGCGTCACTATTCACTAAGCCACCCAGCTAAAATTCAACCCCCTGTAGAAACTAAAAATATTTCTAAACCTGACTAGGAGACAGTCGGATTGGCAGGTTTTCATGACACAAGTCTGGGTTCCAACAGGGAGCGCCGCCCGACTTGTAGAACCAAATCTTGGCATCATATAGTCTGTTTTTGTGCCATAGCACAGACCTGTGCTGGAACACTACAGAAATGCTGGTATTTATGAAATAGGTGGTAGGATCACTGTAGGTGATGGATCTGCCTTCGGTGATAAAGGCACTGCCATCACACATTTATGCAGCCAAATTCATTTTCTGGCACATGATTAGCTATAGCAAATTCATTTTGACAAAAATGTTTCTGGTTGGGTTTGATTTTTAAATGTTTTGGCAAAAAATGCACAAAAAGGAAAGTAGTTACTTGTCTATTGATGCTGTACTATTAATGTTGATTAATTGGAGATATGGATCTAAAATCAGATTTGATTTCCATAAACAGATGACTGACAAGTCTATTCTTCCTTTGACGAAACCCCAAACAGATCAGTGATTGAAGCATTTTACTTTTTACAACAGTGTCAAAAGAATCTAGGCAGCTAAAATGATCATTTCTGATTGCATTGGTTCAGTTGTCAAATCAATTTGTAACAACACACAGAAACTAACATTTGACTAACATTTGATCGTGGTTCTCTAGCGAGCATATAATTCCTACCATCTTTTGTTTATATAATGATTTTTTTATTCTTGTATTCTTCTTCTTACGAATACCTTCATTAAAATATTTTTTTTGTTTGAGTTTATTGTTAAAAGAACATCTTTGGCTTGTTTTTATATATTTATACTTCTAAGTTTTTTTGTAGTTAATTCTTTGCTATCCCTTTGCTGTTTTAACAACGTAATTCCCCAACTGTGCGACTAAAAAAGGATCATCAGTCATTGCCGGTCCCGTCCGTTTCATTGCGCAGGTATAATGGCATTGGTTTAGAGCACATGTCCATCATTTCACACTGTATTTTTTTTGCCCGTTTAAAGTGGTCAATCCCGGCACATTAGTTTTATCGTTTCTTGGACACACACAAATATAGTGCTTAAAGGGTGCAAGTGTATGATTTGGGACAACTATAGGTTGCTATAGTTGGTATGCATAGGTGGTATGATTTAAGTTAACTATAGGTTGCTATAGGTTAACTGACAGGATGGCAAGCAAGGTACATGGACAATTAATTACTGATTTGTACAAGATTTAATTTATCCTGCAAAAATATTGTTCAAGTTGGCAAAGAGAGAATTCATTTTCAGATTACATACTAGTTCCATTTGAAACTCACGCTAGTACCTTGTAACAAAGCGCAGTATTAAATTTACTGCACAGTTAGAATCTCTAGTGTTTGTTCTTTGCTTGCATAATTTATCTGATGTCTGTCGGTTACACAGACTCCACCAAATCATTGTACTGTCACGTGATTCTGATGGAGGGCTCAGCTATGACTTTTCTAAACCACGTTACTAATTAATGTACATTTATGTAAACAGATTTTGTATCGTATCTTCATATTTACAGTATATCTACTGTTTTCTGCATTATTTTACAACCACGATAAAATGATTTCATTTAGTGTGTATTATTACTGACTTTTTACTTAGTGCCATTAGCATTGTTACCATTATACTTACAAAGTTCTTTGTAAGCAGGGTGGCAAATTTTAATGTCTAGCTAGCAAATATGAAAATAATCATTTGTTATTTTCTTTTTTTATGTAAACTATGAGAAATAGCAATAAATAGGATGTGCAGGTGTGTTGGGAGCTGCACACTGCCCACACCCAATTGTGAATGGATGCTTTTATAAAACGTACGAAAATATAACTGATAATAACAGAAACGCTGAATGTTAATATTAAAATATTATCAAATAGCACATGCTTCTGTTGTTTCTGCTCTTTTGTGAATATTATATAGCACTTTTTATTGACTAACCACTTGTGTTTTTGAAGAACACTGATTAACTAAAGTTATTTGATTACAATATACAATAAGGTGTAGTCATTTAAAGTAAGAAATCACTTCCAGTTTCATTATAATATGGCACAGAGGTCATATTCTTTAACATGGAACAGACGAAAAATGCATTTCAAACTACAGTATATCAATCAACTGAAACTATTAACTGTACGACAAATGTTCCTGGACCAAGGATGAAGTTGTTTCAGCATGGAGGATTGTATGAGTGGCAAAAAGGGCACGCACAATAAACATCTATATAGGTTGATTTCTCCAGTCCAAAAATATGAGCTTATTGAGTAGCGCTGGTGATCAAACTTTAGTAATATAACCTTCTTTTTTAATAATCATAACCCAAATCTTAACCCTCACTTTATCCCTAACTTTAAGAAGAAGAATGTATTTATTTGTTCTAACACATATACAGATGTACAGTAAAACAAAATTATTTCTCCGCATATCCCAGCTTGGAAGTTGAAGTGAACAGGGTAACAAAATTAGAACCTGCATTCTCCCCAAAGCTCAAACCACTAGGCTGCACCAGTGATTTATGAAAAACATATACAACAATACACACAATTAAGAACAACGGCATCCTTTTTGAAAACGTCAGCATCGTATGCATATTTGAAGTGCCATGAAGTGCTTTTATAAACAAGACGTGGACTGGAGGCCCCCCGCCAGTGTCAACCCGGATCCATAAAGGGCCGGTGCGACTTCTGATTTTCATTCTAACCCACCCAAAAGGTCACATGATCAGCTGGTTAACTGAGACCAGCTAATTAAAAGAGTGGAATCAGGTGTGTTCTGATCTGGTTGGAATAAATTCCAGTAGCCACACCGGCCCATCGAGGATGGGTTTGACACCCTTGCTTTATAAGATCGTATTTTGGGACTAAAACAATCAGACTTTTTTTTATGGGAGATCATGTCTTTGTGGTCTCAAATTCCTTGCTCTGTCTTTTATGTGTTGTTTTATTGATAATAACTGATATTTTAAGTTAAGACAGGAAGGAACTGCTGCTAAGTGTAGTACAAGTGGTTTATTCATGATGCACATGCTTGGAGGTTTTGTTTTTCAGTACAGATTTAAGCTACTTTACCAAACAATGACCAGTGATTGACCTGGAGTGTCAATCACTGTGAATTCAGTGGATTTCCAAGTACATACTCACATGCATTTTAAAATTTAGAGGAATATATAAATAGAACTGGGTTTTCGATCAGAAAGTTGCCTTTTTGATTCTAAGATCACAACTGACATGCTCATGAGGAAGACACCAAGAACATGGAACACCTTTACCATGTGATCACTTCTGCCCTCTTGAGTGTGTAATGTGTGTTTCACTGCACAGGTTAGGTTATATGTGGATAATACAGAAGAAAATAAAGAAGTATGTTAAAATTACAGTGATGAAAAAGTATTCTAAATTCAGTCAGTCCCCTCGCTCGATGACTTGTGCTATATTTCTGTCCAAGTGAATTTATTTTATAGTACAAATTAAATGTAACACAAAGTTAAAACAAGGTTTTTCATACAGAATGATGCCTAATGACACCTTATACCAAAACCATAAGTGTAAGTAAACATATAGTTTAATACCACTGTCAGCTAGTGAAAGCAGAAAAGTGTAATTGTGCCTATGAGAGTGCTCGTCTGTCTGCCTAATTACGATTCCCCCTTCAGCTAACCTTCCTCTCATGATCACAGACTCATTCCAAGTAAAAAGTCGTTGTTTTAGATTGTCAATTATAATTACCAGGGATTCTTCTGATGGCCTTGCTAACGGGGCGTACTCTCTCTAGTGAGAGTGATGTACTTTTTCTCCTGAGGCAAATTGAAACAGGATAATGAGGTTTTTGAAGGAGATGAGGGTAAGCTAGACATAGTAATATTTAAATTTAGCTACTTCGATAGTTCTTCGGGTGTGTACAAATAATAAGGAGGTGCCCGTTTATGTTAATGTAAAGCTTAACAGAGTCATATCAAGAATATTAAACTGCTAGATAAAGATCTGGTAAAAAAAAAAAATACTTCCTTTTGCTGGTTTCAAACCTAAAACCAAACTATATCCATGCAAAGACTGAGCCTATTTCTGTGATTTTAAAAAATCATGTTTCAGTATCAGTTATAGCTTGTTATAAACCTGCGACTCTATATGGCACAAAATTACGAACCAAGGCTGCTGGAGCTGGGCCTAGTGGGTAGAGCGTTGGGCTAGGAACCCAAAGGTTGGGGGTTCAAATCCAGGCTCTGCTACACAGCCACTGTTGGGTCCTTCAGCGAGACCCTTAACCCTGTCTGCTCCAGGGTCGCTGTACTGCGGCTGACCCTGCGCTCTGACCCCAACTTCCAGACAAGTTGGGATATGCGAATAGAAACATTTCATTGTACTGTACATCTGTATATGTGTAATAACAAATACAATTGAATTTGAATTTTACTATATTGCATTTTTTAAACAGCAGAACAAGGTAAAAACTATTTTTGAATCTGAACGTCTGCTGAACTGGAACTGAAATACTAAAAGAGAAGAAGAATTTCATAAAGATTTCTTTTGTAGACTTTTGTAACATGTCGAATAAAAGATTAAAACGACGATTTTAATCTTACTGTGTCATACATGAAGATTGCAGAGGGTTTAATCACATGTTGATTCATCTAAAGCAGACAGGGCTATCCCTCAAACCCTCCATGTTGTTTTCCTTTTATCAGTTAAAAGCATAGGGGTGAAATAAGACTGCTCATTGATCTCAATAAGAGGGAAGCCATAATGAATCGTATCATCTGTAGTCTGAGAAATTGACCGAATAAGCTCAGGTAGAGAAAACGATGCAAACCAGTGAAATCTGTTAGTCATATCATGCAAAATCTTTTATGTCTAGCATCTATATTAAAACAATATGACGGAATATTTAGGTGTGATATTCTTAGCATTTACATACACATAATGGGGTGAGTATCAGAACACACCCTGTCTTTTCAAGAACATAATTAATCTCGCTTACTGAACACTAGCAATACCCTGATTTTAAGATTCATCCAGACAAAACCCCCTTTCACTTCCAGCATTCTACAGGTCTTCTGTCAACTTTCCTGGAATATATCACTAACTAAACCCAAACAAAGGCTCCACGCTCTTCTCCGCATTATCTCTCCTCTATAGCAGTATAGTAAATAAGAATGAAACTTGGACAACAAAGAGAAATATAACAATGAAATGTGTGTTTATCTTTGTGTGTTTTTGTATTTACTTTATTTAACCTAATATTGAAAATTATTTCTCTCAGTAGCGAAGCTGTGAGGGTGTTATTAGAATAATAATAGGGCTTTAATTTCCATTCCCCAGGAAGACGGGGGATGTAAGATTTCATTTACTGACGAGGAAATTTGTTCTTTTAAGAAATTCTAGTGTTAAATGAGACGTGAATAGGTTCTTTATTACTTTGCTTATAACTGATCTGCAGACATCATGACCACCCATTGATCACCCACATTGACCTCGAGTACACCTGCAAGTCATCTAGGTAAGCTGCACATCTGGACTTGTGTAGTTCATCTGTACATCCTCCCACCGATCAGTGAGAAGTTTGTTTTAAGCTTTGGCTTTAATTAACAGTGTCTTCTATCTTGTACTTCTGCTATAATGCCACATTTATAAGATGCACCAGAGAAAGATGTATTCTCTATATTATCTTTCCTTTTTACATTGACTTTGGAATTATTTATTACCCTCCTGACCAAGGACCTGCTGGATTCCGAATGTGGCCAGATGGCCAACTATAGAAAGGTTCAAGGTTGTGTCTAGCTGCTTCCATGTTAGAATTATTTAGGTCAACATGGTCCTGGAAACTTATAGCTGTTGTTTTATATTCTTACCCTTCTCTAGTCCTGGCCACAGTAGGATCTCATTGAACCACAGGAAGATTGTGAGATTTCTTAGCTTCTTTTATCATGCAGTGTATATTTTGTACCCATGGGTTTGCTTTTCCAAACTATGTCCAATTAATTCTACAGTAGGTGGATTCCCGCTGAGTTTTTAAAGCATCAAATGATGATTAAAGCAAGCAAGATGCACCTCATGACAATTGGTGCCACAGTTGACTACCTTACTGAATACAATTGTATTTTACATCGTTTTGCAAATCTATTTCATGGTAATTTACCAGATTTGTATGTCTGTGGGTAAAATTAAAGTTGATAACTTAATTGCATGTGTTAAATGTGTTAAACAGCCAAGACAAATCTGGATGAATTAGTCTTTCCGAATGTTTAGAATCAGAATTAAAGATTACTTTACATCCTAGCTAATTGGGAAATAAAAAGCAAAAGCAGGGGTTTCTAGCTGATACTGTGGACATTATTACATAGGACCATGTTATTGTCTCTAGATTTGACAAAAGGTACCTGGTGAGCTCACGTTTGGCTGTCCCTACATTTTTTGGCTATATTTGTTAGATGTATGTAAATAGCCACATGGTTTGTTGAAATGTGTGCTCACTATTACATTTAAACAATAACTCTATTCTCACTAATAAGTAACTTAGTTCATTCTACACCACGTGAAACCACATCACATTAATGTTTAGTTTTATTATCTGATTGTAAATATATTGTGGATGCATGGAAATGTTTAAATTGTGTTTTGTCCTTATTTTTGTCCTTATTTGTACAGTCCACTTGGATAAACATAATATAACTTATTTTGAGCATTGGTGTCAGTGAAGGAATGCAGTAGTTCCCTGATATGTAATGTTGATAAAGAAGAACAGCTGTGAATGATTCTAAATCCGTGAGTCATTCTAAAACTCTATTTTTCTCCAGTCGTGTCTTTTATAATTATTACACCAAATATCGGTCAGATAACGTTCACATTTTGAATATATTTTCTTACCTCCTGTATTACGTATTAAGTTAGGTTTGGATGAGCTATGTTTATGCATATGCATTTCTTATTACTTGATGCATCATGCACAGTATATATACAACACTGCCATGTGTATACTACACTGCAAATGATGCAACTGTTATTAAACACTGATATTGACAGGGACATTTTAATGCCCTGGGTTTAGTTTAAATATGATACAAAGTCTGTCAAAAACAAAAGGAAAGAACAGTGAGGGTAAATGTGTTTTAATTTACGGATATGACACCTAGAAGATGTTGCGATGTCTAGCGATGGTTGTCGATAGTCAGAAATAACTGCAGATACAAGAGAGGCACACATGACCTGTGAATACTGAACTAGCTCCGATCTGCATTCTTTTTTTCTATATCAAACATTAAAACATCATTACAATACAAAACATAATTAGATTGACACACCAATACCAAACATTATTATTATTATTATTATGATGATGATGATGATGATGATAATGATGATGATGATGATGATGATGATGATGATGATGATGATGATGATGATGATGATGATGA